>PVLA01009841.1:0-70154 GCA_004027455.1 Hydrochoerus hydrochaeris
ACTTTAAGGGCAATCTCAGTCAGCTGGGAGAGAGACATTCCCTCAAATCCCTCTAATTTTTGTAATTTGTGCCTGATATCAGAGGCCGACTGTGACACAAAGACGATGTTAATCGCCCTAGCATTCTCTGGGGCCATCGGATCAATGGGAGTATATAACCGATAAGCCTCCAGGAGGCGCTCAAGAAACGCAGCCGGCGATTCCTCTGCCAATTGCCTTACCTCAGTCACCCTTGACAGATTTGGAGGCTTCTTAGCCGCTGCCCGAATGGCATCCAGAAGCCTCTGGCGATATTGTTCTAAAGCCTCCTTACCTCTATCAGTATTGGGGTCCCATTCCGGGTGTGAGGAGGGGAAAACATGTTCTATTCTCTGGAAGTCGGCTGTGGGAGTGCCGTCAGGATCTCGGATGCCTTTTTTCCCTTGAGCGAGAATGCGGAAGTGCTCCTCTGCTGTAAAAAGGACTCGAAGTATCTGCTGACAGTCGTCCCCGGTGGGACGGTGAGTGACAAAAATAGACTCAAGCAAATTTATAAGGCTATCAGGGTCCTTTGAAAAGGGAGGGTTCTGGCTTTTCCAGTTATACAGATCAGAAGTGGAAAAGGGAGCACAGACAAACATCGAGCCTCCACCGTGTGTTGGCATCTCTCGCAGGGGACAGAGGGGAATGGCTTCAGAGGGAGGTCTAGGTTGAAGTTCCGCATGGTGGCGACCGCGGGTGTGGAATGGACTAGGGGGAGAAGAGGGGGAGGAAGTGGGGGAGAGAGAGACGGAGGAAGTGGAGTCAGGGAGCGGGGTTGGAGAAGACGGTTGGGCTGGGTATGGGGGAGGCGGCAAAGGAGGCAAATACTCATCCAGAAGGGGGTCTTCCTCTGACACGAGGACCGACGGAGGAGCTGTGGGCTTCTAGCTTGATTGCGCTTTCGGCTTTAGCGCTGCTATGAGTTTTCCTCCCGGAGGTTTAATCCAAGGAGGGGAATCATTGATAATATCTATCCAAATCTGAATGTAGACAATTTGATCAGGGTGGGACGGGGGTCCGAAGACATATCAGCGGACCGCCTGTGCCGTGGTCATATCAAAGAACCCAATTGGGGGCCAGACCCCTTTGGTCCCTGCAGGCCACTCCTGTGAGACAAAGATCATTAGTCTCCCTTTGTAAACATCTTCCCCGTAGCCTGCCGCTTGCCTTTTAAATTCCTTAAAGTGGTCGAGGACCAAGCCTAGAGGAATAAGCGGTTCCTTTGTTCCCGTCTGTCCCATGGTCTCCTAGGAGCAAGGTTTTGAAGGATGGAAGGGTTAAAAAAATTAACAAAAAAAAACAAGGCGCAGACGTGGACACACAGACACAAACCAGACACACAATAGACTGCAGTCAAAAAAATAATTCCTCACCCAAAATTTTTTTTTTTTTGGTTGCAAGAATTTTAACCAGAGGGCTCCAAAGACAAACGGAGTTAGTCAAGACAGCAAGGCAAAACACAAATACAAAGCAAAATGGGCTGTTAGCCCAAACAAATTGTCCTGTCCTTGCTTGTCAGACTCAGCTCCCAAATCGAGGGCGTCCCCTCTATAAGTGATACCTACGTATGGCACGCCATCAAAACCCTCTGGAAGAAGCAAAATTTTACTCATGGTTGTAGGGGTCCAGATGGCCAATTTGGGTCGGTGGGGCTAAGCCTCCATCCCGGACGAGCCCCCAAATGTAATAGGCTAACTAAGAAATAAAAATCCGATCCACTTAATCAAGGGTAAAGGAGTTTTATTGCCAAGCCTGGCGACGCAGTCCTCTGGTAACCGGTTTAGAGACTGCGCGCCTTACAACTAAGGGAGCTTGTTTTTATAGAGGAGCAACGCAGCTGATTGGTGGGTAGGCTGATAAGAACACGGGGAGTGAGCTGGTTGGTCATTTTAGGGCGGTAAAATTTCAATATTAAGGGCGGCAAGTGAAGCATCATTTCGGGGAAAAGGAAACTTTTCTAAGAAACAGAAACTCACTCCAGAACCTATCTTGTGGCTAGAACAAGGACTTAAATCTAAAATGGCGGCGTATACGGAACAAGTTAAATCTAAAATGGTGGCGCATACAGAACAAGATGACGGCACGGGTAGTTAGTGGATGATCTGAGTATTACAAGTTCCATCCCGAGTACAAGAAAAAGTGGCAAGAGAGAGAAAAAGACTATCCAGAGTCATTATTCCAAGCATGAATTGAACCTGAGAAAGAAAAGCAGTGTGGAAAAATGTTGACATTTGGGGAATCCAGGAAGAAATTCTGTAGGGCTTTTTTACCTTTTTTCTAAATCTGAAATTAAGTTTAACCTAGGTTAAGTTCAAATGAAGTTTAACCCAGGTGTGGTGGTGCAAACCGATAATCCCAACCCTCAGGAGGCTCAGGCAGGAGTATCAATATGAGTTTGAAGCCAGCCTAAACTGCATAGTGAGACCCTGTCTCAAAACAAAACAAAACAAATTCTAAAAATTCTTACACATAACAAATGTGACTTTTCCCACCGTCTTTTCCAGCCTAGCCTCACAGCTACAATATGCATTAGTAGGAAACAGGCATTATCGGTGAACTGAGACACAGAGAACTTAGTAAACCAAGGGCCAAGAGCAAACCTAGCTCTCCGCCTGCTTGTGAATGGTCGGCCTGCTAAGAATGGTTTTTACATTTTTAGATGCAGGAAGCCAAATTTAAAAAGTCATATCTATCACATGTAAAAATGAGAGATTTAAATATCAGTGTCCATAAATAATGTTAGATTAGAGCACAGCCACCTCCAGTTCCCTATGTGTGCCTAGCTTATGTAGGAATTCTTACCCCTAAACTACAAGGTACTTTCTTAAAGTATGAGTTATTTTATAAGCAAAGGTAAAAATAAGCTCTCCGGCTGAAATACAGTGTGGACACTTCTGCAGTTCAGCGAGCCCTGCTCCGTCTAGCATGTCTGTAATCTAAAGGGAAAGGCCTAGTCCTGTGCCTTGGGATTAGGTCGTGCAACTGCAGGTGTGGTTATGCCATAACCTGGAAGGTAGAATTGTGAAATTTTATGTTCACAACAGTTTCCCCACAACCTCAATAAAGCTGATAGCGGTGTTTCATGACCTGTCATCGTATCATGTGACAGTCATGGGGCTTAGGATGGCTCTGTCCCTGCTGCTCCTCTTGGCTCTGAGATCTGAGATCTGTGTCCTGAGCAGGACACACGGGACAGTGTTCCTGATGTTCCTCTCGATCACCTCTCTCCTGTCAAGCACATCTGCTTCCCTCTGTCTCTCAGTGGCGTCTTCGTGGAATTTTCTTCTTGTGTTTTTGATTTTTTGGTCATTGTTTTTTGTTTGTCCTTTCATGTCTGATCGTCCCCAAGGCCTTATTTCTCCTTTTCTGAGGTTCCCTAGATTTAGTGCAACCTCTCTGGTTGAGGGGTCATGTTTTGGTGGTACAGGGTTAAAACCAGTGCCATGCACTGAACTTCATCCCAGCCCCTGCTTTTTGTTCTTTTCCCCTTTTTTGAGACAGGGTCTCACTATGCAGTGCAGGCTGACCCTGAACTCACTCTTTAGCCCAAGCTGGTCTCTGTTTCATGGTGATTTTCCTGCGCTAGTCTCCTGAGAACTGGGATTACAGACATGTGCCACCACACCCAGGTCTATTTTTTCTTTTTAAGTCACTGTTTGTTTGAGATGGGGTCTTGTCATACAGTCCAGGCTGGACTCAAACTTGTGATCCTTCTCTGCCTCAGCCTCCTGAGTAGATGAGATTACAGGCGTGTACACCATTTTCTCTGTTCTTTTTATAACCAGATCTACAGGTTTGGCTTACGTCTTCTCTGAATAATCACAGTAATTTCTAGGTAGATCAAAGGTTATAAAATTAGAAGTGGCCAGAGGGTTATTTGACACTCACCATGTTGGCCCGCTGGTATCTTAAATTTAATTTCTGTATTTGTTGGAAATTTACATAATCTGGATGTCCAGTTTCTCCTCAAAAATCAGAAGGTATGGCCTCGCCAGGCCTAACTCCTGTAGCATAACAGTATACTACAAGTATGTAGGACTAGTTCTCTAGGCAGCATAGATCACTGCAGTCAATGACATTCTTTATGGAGTTCCCTGTGCTTTTGACACAGTCTGCAGCAGGCCCGAGGTAGACCTGCATTTGCAACTTCTAGGTCAGAGTCTCTGTGGCGAATTGATCACCGCCTCAATGATTGCTGTATTCAAGATCTTTTATGACCAGTCTACACTCTAGTCCCCTGAACTTTGAGCTAACTGCTGTGTCATCCTGCTACCCAAAGTCAGCTCTCTGGGACTCTGACTCACTGAGATGTCCCTGGTATCCCTGGAAGGTGGCACCATGCAGCCCAGGCCTCTGAGAAGGAAGCTCAGGGGGTGCAGTGCAGAAGGTCAGGTGAGTGGACTCCTCCATGCAGAAGAACCACACAGCACTAGGCTGGGGTGAAAGAGAGCTGGCAGGTGGACTGCATCTCCTCCCCGCTCTGGCTAACTGTTCTGAAGCGCGACTGCTCTGCCTCATCTGCTCAGACACTCCAGGTGGCCCGGTGGGCGCACCTGCCGCAAAACATTGGCTCTGCATCCTCAAGGCTGTCACAAGGCAGTGGCCTGCTTAATAACAGCTTCTCTTCCATTGCTTCCCATCCTTCCTCACCTCTCTTTCTTGCTGACTCGGAGTCTGCATCCTGAGGAATGGGTCGCGATTTAATTCTTACACTCTCCAGATGAGATCCTCATCTGCTCAACATGATGGATCTGCTCTGCAGTCAACCACGTGCCATAGACATTTCTGCTTCTTTCTTTTCTTTTTTTTGAGACAGGATCTCACCAAGTAGTTAAGGCTGGCCTTGAGCTTCCTATGTAACCCAAGCTGGTCTTGAACTGGAGGTGAGCATCTTGCCTCAGCCTCCCAAATTCTGGGATTATGGCTGTGCGGCGCCACACCCAGCTTATAAAACACATACTTGAGGGATACAATCTGATAAATTTTGTTCTGAAACTGTCACCACATGTTCTCCGAAGTTCTGATTTGACTTTACTGAGGGGAAGAAAGAACAGAAAGACTCTCCAAGGAAATAAAATCCACACACATTTCTTGAGTGTTCTCCAATCCAGTGTAATATTCTGCTTTTAGGATCTTAGCTTCATCACTCATCCCTAGTTCAAGCCTTCAATTTAATGTCTTTTAAAGAGCACTGGATGTGGAGCCCAGGGAGCCCTCAGCTACCTCTCCAGCCCTTTCTGCTTTATTTTGAGACACTGAGCCTAAAGTGCACAGGCTGGCATCCTCCTGCCTCAGCCTCCTGCATAGCTGAGTTTAGAGGCACACACCACAGTGCTCAGGTCTTAATGAACTAAACAGTGATCACACGAGTTGAAGGAATTCTTTCCTTACACAAATGCCCACTGCGCTGTGTCTACATCTAGCTTAGAACATTTACCTGTTGCTGTCTGTGTTTTGGCTGTTTATCTTCTGTGCCTTAATTTGGGCCCTCACCATTCTGCTAGGGATCACCTTGGGGGTTTGCTACACTACTCTTTGGCTTCTAGTCCTACAACCTCCCACCCTCATGGATCCACTACATGTGTTGTTCCCTCTGCCAGCAATGCTTTTCCTTTCCCAGTTTTGTCTCCAGGCAATTTGTATCCCACCTTACCTCTTGCTAGAAGCCATCCCAGGCTCACCTTGAGACTGCTTACTCAGCCCTTGAGAAGTACATAGCACCCCATTATCAACAACAGGCTAACTGAAGGTTTACTTCCCTGTCTTTTCCAAAATTTGAGTTCCCTGAGTTAAGAGTTCATATGTTATGCCTAATACAGCGCCTGACACACAAAGGGATTTCACTAAACATTTACATAAAAAATGAACAATAACTGTCTTAGCTCCTCTGCTTGACTAGCAATCCTTTGGTCAAGAATAGGCATCTGATTCATCATTACATTCCAGTACCAAGTACAGGACCTGATATAAGCTAGATGCTAAACAATGTATTGAAAGAATGAACACATTCGTAATTTCAAAGGGAATTTGTCAGTAAAGTCTGGGGCAGGGTGGGGAACACCTTTAGTAAGAAACACCACCAGGGCCAGGGATTTAGTTCAGTGGCCTAAGCGCCTGCCTGGCAAGTGTGAGGTGGTGAGTTCAATCCCCGGTTACCAAAAAAAAAAAAAAACAACAACAACAACAACAACAACAAAAAAAAGGGGACACCACCAGCTCACACAAGGATTGGCCACATCAGATATCACTTAGCTGTACTTTCTCCTCCAAATTCTGTTGATTACAGTGGAAAGCAACTGTTTTTTCTCCTACACCTGCCCAAGGATAACCTTAGTCCTCATAGGAAACTGCCCTCTTTGATGTGCTACAGCTCTGTTATCGGGTAGCTCTTTATAAAAGTGGATCCCGTGTTAAATGTTACTGAGTTCCAGGTTGCTCACCTCTCCTTCTGCACTTGGAGTCCAGGTTCTTCTTGTCTTGAACTAAGAATTGGAAAAGACAAGCCAAAATGGTGCCAAAAGTTTATTTGAGAAGGGAGAGGTAAGAGAATATGGGAGAAACCATATCGGCAGAGTGAATTTGGGCTGAATAAGAGAAAAAGGAAGATAAGTGCAACAATAAACGTATCTTCAGGTCTGGGAGGTGCGGCATGGGCTATACTGTGAGCAGTCAGGATAGCAAGCTCTTCTTGGCAACTGTGTCCTCTCATACTGTTCGAATGTCAAGGAAACCCGTGAGAACTTCTGCAATCCAAGTCCTGAGAGGCGATGTTGGAATCCCACACCTCACACCGATGTCAGGTCTAGGGCATCCTTTTGAAAAGTCCCAGTGCAGGGCTTTTAGGAGCTGTTCTGCACGTGTTTCAGGATCGTGTAGTTAACAGGCCACTCCTGCTTCCCCAGCCAGCTTTGTCACGGGCTAATCTACCTCAGTTCCATCCTGCACATTTTGTACTCTGTCCTCAGCGGCATCTCTCAGACTCTTGGACTCCTTACGTCTCCTAGAAAGCCATGTCTTGTGGAGGCAGTGCACTGGCTCATGCTATATGGAGGTAGCGTGGGATCAAACAGCTCCCACCAATTCCCTGTAAACCCCAGTGTTCTGAAAGTGCCGAACGGGCAATGGGCCAAAAAGGGATTGGTCCTGGGTGATGAGCAATCAATGATTTGTCAGTGAACAACCAGAGTGGTTCGGGATGGTTCAGCAAAGACCACAATGCACATGACACTTTTTCCCCATCACCCCTACCGCACTGAACCAAAGCAACTTCAAGGATGAGAGGGGGCCAGGTTAGGAAAACAAAGAGGTTATCCTTACTGAACTTTTTATCAGTGCATTGTTAGTGAACATTGTGTAACAAACTTGAGGCCAACAACAAAGATTTTGTAATTTAGCTGAGTAGTTGTGTTGCTGGTTTGCAGGTTCTGGAGAAATTCTTTCCAAGTTTTAGGTGTCCTGAACAAAGAATTGGACAAAATAGAAAGCAGTTAGCAGGTATATTCATTTAATGAAGGTGGAAATGAAGTAAGCACTGGAGAGTAACAGCAGGCAAGTGAAAAGGCTCACGGTGACAATGAGTATAAGGGAAAGGAATCTTTTTTTTTGTCCAGAAATCGATTGACTTCTCCTTCATGCAAATAAAACATCTGGAGCCATTGTCCTATCAAAACCTCGCTGGGCCTGCTGCCAGATTTAAACTGTTCTATCAAAGACTTGCTTAGTTTTACATTAGTTGTAAGTGAAGAATTGAAAATAGAAGCAGTTTCTGATTTTTTTCCATGTACAGTGCTCAGAAACTGCATCTTGGATTCTGTGTTCTGTGCATGCGCCCTGTGTCTCAGAGGGTGGAGAAACTCGCTCCTCTTGAGAGAAAAGCTGCAAGGTTAAAGAGAAGAGCATGTAGAGAAGGCAAGAATTTGAAACATTTGTGTATTAGCCAGTATTAATTTTCAGCTCTGTCTATCCCTTGGGTCAGTTTAGCTTTGGTAGAAGACACCCATTTTTATGTATATCTCACAGTGGCTTTCCACTTTGCTTTGGCATTGCAAAAGATAGCTGAGATATTATGGCACACTTGAATAGTGGCCTTAGCTCCCTTCCAAGGTGCATGTCACTTCACCTACTTTATTAGCCACAGTGATTACAAGTAACTAGTAAGTGTTTGAATGATGACTTTGAGAGAGATATCATGATGAGGGAAGAGAGACTTGATAGTCTGAAAGATATGTAATTTGTCCTGTAAGTATGAGCAGCTCTCTGAGGTGATGGGAACACACCGTGAGTGATGAAACACACAGCCCTTACTTTTTTTTCTTCTTTGTCTGATGAGGAGAGAGAAGTCTCACCGAAGTAAATTTAAATTGTAACTGTGATGGGTGCTTAATGATGAGAAGTACATGGGACTAGGAATTTTTAAATTTCAGACAGCTTTATTGAGCCAAGAATAATATATTATGAAACACACACTTAAAGGATGCAATCTAATAAATTTTGACCTGAAACTATTACCACATGTTCTCTGAAGTTCTAATTTGACTTTGCTGGTGTGAATAAAGAATGGGAAGTGTCCCCAAGAAGTAGCATCTGAAGTAGAATCGAAAGTAGTCTTGGGCACAAGCCTTTTGGCAGAAGTTGGTAAGGTAATTTGGGGACAGAAAGAATCTGGCCAGAAGTTAGAATCTTGGTCAATGAGCAATCGTGCTGGATAGTTTGGAATTGTGCCCCTTTGCCAGTGAGACTGAATGTCTGTGTGTTCATTGGACAAGCACTTTGTGTGCCTGTGTTTGACTTAGGCCTTTTCATATTCTACACACATGAAGGCTCTCAAACATCGAGCAAGATTGTTATCAGCTTTTAAGGTGCTGGGGTCACCTTCTAGAAGTGGTTTCTAGGTTCCTTCTGTCCTAAACAAAGAATGGATCAACACAAGCCTAGAAGGTCGTGAAAAGAAACAGGCTCTGTAGAGCGAGTGTGAGCCAAAGAGTAGGAAAAGAAGTGCACTCTGCAAGGTGAGAGTGGCCACTGGCCATAGAGAGAACAGTGGCCAGGAGCTGCAGCACCTGTCTTTGTGTCTCCCCTGCTCAGGCTGACAGCAGGCCCGGGCCATCCTATCCAAAATCTTCTGCAGATCTCCAGAGAATTATAGACAGCACTTTCTGACTTGTGTCCTAGAACTGTGTAAACGACCAGCCAGTTTGCCACTCTTTAATCTCCTGCCTTACAATGAGACTGTGGATTCATCTGTTAAGAGCCTCCAGGGAATGGTGGCTCATGCTTATAATCCCAGCACTGGGGAGGCTGAGGCAGGAGGATCGCTGTAGTTTGACACCAGCCTGGGCTACAAAGTGAGCCAAGGCCAGCCTGAACTGCGTAGCCAGACCCTGTCTCAAAACAAAACAAAACAACTTACACACACACACACACACACACACACACACACACACACACACACACACACAAAGAGCCCCTAGGGAGATGGGGAAGCATTCTAGACCACAGAGCTCAGTTCTTTCCACATACTCTCTCCCCCTGTTTCAGTCTCTGTTTAAATGTCATCTCACTCCCACCCCCTTCAGTTGTTTTACTTTCTTCAAGTTAATTTTTGCAATTTTTTTCTTTTTACAAACATTGTTTTTAAAATATCATCACAAAGTGGGCCGGTTGTGCCTACATATAATCCCAGCACTTCCAGAGGCTGAGACAGGAGGATCACCATAAATTTGAGGTCAGCCTGGGCTACAATACATAGTGTGTTCAGCACCAGCCTGAATTGCTATATCAGAAAACAAAAATGCATGAAAACATAATATATAAAATAATATTCTTACAGAATATATATATGGCCTAAAAATAATGATGCAGTGAGCATCCTCACATTTATTTCCTGTTCCTTCCCCCAGTCTAACCTCCCAATTTCATATTTTTCCTCCTGACTTACAAACACTGTCCAGTGTTTCTGTTTATCATTCCTTTTTCAGTATAGTTTTATCCCATGTTCTAAATGGGGGAAGACTATATTACTTGTATTCATAAATAAATGTGTTTTTTGCATATTTTAAAACTTTAAAGAGATGTAATCACTCCTATGCTCTTTTTAGATTGATAGGTATTATGTGTAATGTTATTTTTTCATTTCTGTGTGCTGTAAAATATTCTATTATGTGCCTAAACTCTAAAAAATCTATTGTTCTATTTATGGATATTTCTGCTGCTAAGAACAATGCTGCTCTCTTTTAACATAAACACAAACAACATCTTAGAGTGATCAAAGTGTGTCACAGGGAATACATATTTTGAGAAGGAAGTAATCTTGCTTGTGTGGCATTCAAAAAAGCTTAATCAGAGTCTAGTCATGAGGCAACTTTAGATAAACCTCACATGAGAAACTTTTTATAAAATAACTGACGTGTGTGTGTGTGTGTGTTCCTGGAGACTAAACCTAAGCCTTTGCTTGTTAGGCAAGACCTCTACCACTGAGATACATCTTCAGCCCAAAAGATTTAACTTTTTTTTAAGAGCCACTTTGGGTTTATGGCCAAATGGAAAGGAAAATAAGGGTTCTTATGGAACCCTTATTTTCCATACTCAGGACAGCCTTTTTACTACCCACACCCTGCACTAGCACAGTATATAGGTTACATTTAATGGACCTGCACCAACACATCATTATCACCCAATAGTTCTATTACAGCATAATAGTCCAGGTTCTTGTGCATGATGAGGGAAGAACTGCCGAGTGTACACCCAGCGGTAAGCAAGTAATAAGCAGCCATGTTTATTGAAGATCGCTCATAGGAAGTTGTGCTCTGGGTGCACAGGACATTCGGGTATGACAGACTGGCTGGGATAGAAGGTATGACTTGTTAATTACAAGATCCCAGAACACATAGGCAGAACAGTTCCCAGGGCCCCGAAAGTGAACTTCTCACAAGAACTGGAGCAGGTTTTCAACAGAATGGCCTAGACCTGATGTCAGCCCAAGGTGTGGGATCCCAGAACCACCTCTTAGAACTTGTATGTAGAAGTTCTTTCCAGTTTCCTCGAGATTTGGATGGCATAAAAAGACACAGATGCCAGGGAGAGCCCATTATCATGGCTTTCTTCACAATAGCCTGCCCTGTGTCCTCCAGGCTGCACTTTTACCTTGCTTTTTCCTATTACTTTGCCCAAGCTTACTCTGCAGAGCCAGTTTTTCCCTCACTCTTCACTTTTACATTTTCAAATTCAATTCATTCAATTCTTTGTTCAAGACAAGAAGAACATGGACTCCAACTCCGGGAGATGTGAGCACCTCAAACCTGGTAACATTTATTTGACAATCCAGTTTTAGGAGACTATCCAGCAACAAAGGCAAATATATGCAAAAGGTATAATAACACAGACCAAGAAAGGCATTGGGGCAACAGAAAAGCACTGCACACGGCTCAAAAGCACATGAAGATACCAACAGCAAAAAAAAGGAGGGGGCAGATAAATCAGGCTTTCAGAATTTAAAGGCCAGCCACAACATCCGCTTTAGGCATCTCCCACTCTAGGTGTGATTAACAGGAATGATTGACAGCATGTTGAGTCATTTTAGGGGCTCAGCACACATGCTCATCCCAGAATTCACTCTGATCTTAATAATGAGATACAGTGCATATTTATGAGCCTGTAATGATGCAGTAGTAGAGTAAAAGTGACTAGAAGGTCAGGCTAAGAGAGACATAGAGCATCAGTGATCTCCTAACCTTTTGTATTCTTATCCTCCACCTCTCTTAGGACAATAGAAACAGGGAAAAACAGGTGACATTTAGAATTAAATGGAGGGAAGATATTGACTACTCAGCTCCATTATTTCTAACTGTTCTAGTTCTACATGGTGGCTCACCCACGATTTCATATATTCTATGGGTTTTTACAAATGCTGGCGTGTATCCACCATTATATTATCATATTTAATGGTTTCACTACTCCCCAAATCCTCTGTTTTCTGCCTGTTTATCCTTCTCTTTTATTTAATCCTTGACAACCTCTGATCCTTTTACTGCTGTTACCTTGGGTGACAGAGTTCTGTGACAGGGCTCCAGGTTCTTGTATGTGATAAAGAATTGGAAGTGGCACGTACAGCAAAAAGTAGCAAAATTTTAATCAGGTGAAAGTACTCACCGGAGTGAGTTGGCCTGCATAAAGGAAAATGACGAGCTAGGCTGAAGGGTGCCACAACTGTCGCCTGGGATTGAGCTTTGAAAAAGAAGCTGTGATGTCTCAAGGTGTGAGGAACCACATCAAACTGAAGCTCTGACCCCAAAACACTAGATGCTGCCTCAGTCTGTTATATGTGTATTACCACTCTCCGCACGGAGCAGGCAGCAGTGTGCTGAACGCTTCCCCAAAGCGCTCTTTCAGCCGCAGCGGTCGCCCGGATCCCGGTTAGGTGGGGAGGGGCGGCTGGACGGGGCGGGCCGGAGGCTGGTGTCCCGCCTCCCGAGCCCATGCCTGCCGCGTCGCGTCGTCCCGCTGCTTCCTTCCCTTCTCTCCTTCTTTCCTTCCTTCCTTCCGCCGTCCACGATGGAGCCGGGGCGCAGGGCGGCTGCGGCGCTGCTGGCGCTGCTGTGCGCGGGCTGCGCTTTGCGCCCGGGGCGCGCCCAGTACGAGCGCTACAGCTTCCGCAGCTTCCCGCGGGACGAGCTGATGCCGCTCGAGTCGGCCTACAGACACGCGCTGGACCAGTACAGCGGCGAGCACTGGGCTGAGAGCGTGGGCTACCTGGAAATCAGCCTGCGGCTGCACCGCCTGCTGCGCGACAGCGAGGCCTTCTGCCACCGCAACTGCAGCTCTGCGCCCCAGCCCGAGCCCGCCGCGGACCTCGCCCGCTTCCCGGAGCTGCGCCTCTTCGGGGGCCTGCTGCGCCGCGCACAGTGCCTCAAGCGCTGTAAGCAGGGCCTGCCAGCCTTCCGCCAGTCGCAGCCCAGCCGCGAAGTACTGGCGGACTTCCAGCGCCGCGAACCCTACAAGTTCCTGCAGTTCGCCTACTTCAAGGCAAGTCCGCCCCTCGCCTCCCCGGGCCCCGCCCCTCGTCTCCCCGGGCCCCGCCCCTCGTCTCCCCGGGCCCCGCCCCCTCCCCGGGCCCCGCCCCTTCTGCCTGTCCCGGGCCTTCTCCACGCAGCGCTCCCTCTGGCAGAACACCCTCCAAAGGTCCGCTCCGAGTCCTTCGTCTTCTTAAGGACTAGTATTCTGTTTTTTGAAATGCTGTTCAAAGGTAGAGAATAAATTGCATGCGCCGCAGCACATGCCCGGCACCCAGCTGCTAAGGGTTTGATAAACGTTGCCTCAGGTGACGTGGAGGCAGATTCTTTTCTGTAGGTCCTGTTACACCCCTCTTTTCACAGTGGAGGTGGGGCCAGCCACGGTAAACGGAAGGTGACCCGAGGATCCTGCAGGCCCCTCTTCCAGAGGTGGAGCTGGAGGACGCAGCCCTGCCTGGGTGCGGTGATCATTTGGGCTGACACTCTCGGTTCCCTCCCTTTCATCTACAGCTTAACCCTGTACGGCTTCCTTTTTCTAGCTGCTTAAATTCTGTCCGTGATTGCTGACCCAAAGTAGCCACAAATTACAGTTTTCTATGCTTTGAGCCCTTAATCTGCAGGCTCACCAAGTTTTAAAAAGGGGCTGAGGGGCACATGGTGGCGCATCCCTGTCCAGTATTCCTGGAGCTCTCAAGAGTATTTTGAGTTTTGCCTTTTTTGTTGTTCTGGGGATCGAGCACATTGAGCCATCTCTCTAGTCCTTATTTTTTATTTTTTTTTGGTACTGGGGATCTAACTTGCGACTTCGTGCTTACCAGGCAGACGCTTTTGCAGCTGAGCTAAATCCCCAGCTTTTTTTATTTGTTTATTTGTTTACTTTTCACTTTTTGTTTTGCAACAGGAACTTGTCAACTCACCAAGTTTCCCAGGCTGGGCCCAAACTTGGGATCCTTCTGCTTCAGTATCCCAGAGTACTGGCATTACAGATGTATGCCACTACATCAGGCTGTATTTTGAGATCTCTTATGGGACAGGGGAAGATAAGGATTTTATTAATAAACCTGAATGTTCACTCAATTTGTTTCAACTGAAGCTATCACTGAAAAAGTGATTTTTAGTAGAGGTAGTGTATGATTTTTTTTTCCTCAGTGATGTTTACGTTCTCAAATTTATGGGTGGGTAAACAGTGGTTGGTAGCAGGCACCTCTGTTCCTCCTGGCATCTGCAGGCCGAGTCAGAGTCACTGCCTGCTGCGGCAGTGCGAGGGTGAGTGTTGTAGTGCCCTTCTGCTTTGAGGCCTCCATTTCAGTGACTGTGAACATGTGTTCTGTGCACATAGCAGAGTTAACGTCAGAGGAGGGACAGCATGCTGGGAATGTTGGAAATGAGGCAGGGAGGCTTGGATGTGTGATCTTGTAGAAAAAGTGCAGTGTTGCTTGTGTGTTAGGTCCCTGCATGATTGGTGATTCCCTCCCTGGCTGCCATCTTCCATGAAATACCCATTTTACCCATAGACAAAGCAAAAACTGGTCCTCACTTCATCAAGTCTGTAGACCTTGTTGAACTCTGAGCTGGAGAGAGCTGGCTGGCCTGCCATGTGATACCTATGTGGGGCCTTCCCTTCTTGGGAACCCACGGCAGGGTGGTGGGTGCTCTTGCTTGGGTTTGTCAGAGATGCTGTTCCAGCTGGCAGAGCCTGGGGTGAAGGGAAATAAAGCTACCCCACCTTTTCTGTATTGGGGAATTGAGTCCAGGGGGTATTGAAGTATGTCTCCATCTTTTTATTATGTTTTTATCGGTCTTTATTTGCAATCTTGCTGCTTCTACCTCCCATGGGGAGGGTGTACCACCATGCTGTGCTTCCACTGTTATTTATTTATTTATTAACTAATTTTGCAGTGCTGGAGTTGAACCCAGTGTATCAGGCACTCTAAACAAGTGCTCTACTGCTGAGGGTATTCCTTTAGCCCAAGAATGACTCTTTTTTTGGTACATAAGGTACATTTTACAAAACTCTGATATCCTAAACTAGAGGCTTTAAAGAGCTTATTCAGAGCTGGGCATGATGGCACACACCTGTAATCCCAGCACTCTGGGAGGTTGAGGCAGGAGGTTTACAAATTCAAGCCCAACCTGGGTAATACAGAGAGTTAGCATGACCATGTCTCAAAAAAAAAAAAAAAAAAAGTTTGCTGATGTTGGATATGTAACTCCGTGTAAAGGCCCTTTACACCAATTTCCAGTACTGCAATCCACAATAAACAATAAATAGGTAATAACCCACTGTAGTCTCCTCTGTCTAAATGCTCTTCCAAGAATGAGACTAATTTCTTTGCACATGCTATAAAAAGCCTGCATTCAGACCCTTCCCTTTCTTTTAGCTGCCAGGCCTGGCATCTCTATCCACCTCCCCTGCCACGGGGCAGTGGCCTTTGCCTCGACATTGCTGCAATCTGAAAGCAGTTGATTACAAATGTGTACTACTCTGTGATTCTCAGGAATCCGGAGTGTCCCACACACCCCTTAGTTTTTCCTCTCCAGACACCTCAATCCTTGTCCCCTGTGTCACGTTGTTGGTCAGTCCCCTGTCATGTGGGATTGACTGCAGAGCCACAAGCAGTGACCATGCTCCCACCAGAGTGTATGCCTGAGAGTCCCTCAATTAGGCATGGCCTCAGTTGCTCAGATCCCCCACAAGGAGGCACCTACATCACCTCTGGCCTCTATGAGGTCCCCCACCCCACACCAGTTCCTCCCTGAGGGCTTCAGTCCTCTTGGCACTACTGCCCAGGATGCTAGCCCTAAATTTCCAGGTCTCTGGATGCTGCTGCTCCTGCAGACCATGATGGAAAACTTTTCCTTTGTTCCTCTTCTCCCTGACCATCAGCTTCTTCTTGCCGCTCCTGTCCTCCACTGTCAGTCTCTACTCAAATCTGCTAAGCTCTCCTAAGAGGACAGGGCTTCTGCCACGTGGGTGCTTTTTCATCCTACTATTCACCAACTTCCTCTGGGGCAGAGAAACTCAGAGTCAGCTGGTCATTGCTTCAGAGAGCAGAAGAGGAAGTGAAAAGAGGGAAACTATGAGAATGTTATGTGGTTATAATGTCATTGAGTTCAAATCACAGGTCCTTGCAGTGTCCAACCTTGTTCCAGAACAGTGCAGGTACCAGGAGTGTAGACACAGTGACACGCAGCGGTGCTCTACCAGGGTCAGTCTGGTTTGGGAGAGAGATACATTTACTGAGATTACAGGGAAATGTAAAAAGTGAGAAGTCAGAACATAGGCATAACAGAAAGAGGCTCTTCAGGGCCTTACACAGGTACACTTCACTGAGCTACGTCCCAGGCCTTTTTAAATTTTATTTTGTGTAAGCGTCTTGCTAAGTTGCCTTGGCAGGCCTTGAGCTTCCAATCTTCCTGCCTCAGCCTCCATGTAACTGGCTTAACAGGTGTGCATTGTTGCATCCAGCAAGAGAGGCTCTTGACTGAGGTTATTAGGGAAAAGAGAGAATTTCAGAATGGATGGCTTATGAAGGTAGGAATTTTTCCCATTTTATTTATTAATACGAAACCCCTTCCGAGAAAAAGTGCCTCCATAAAAACCTTTAAATATTTGCTAACTGAATGGACAAGTGACTTGAGGATGTGATGAGGATCACTGAAAATGAAGGCAGAAGGTTCTATGAGTAATTTGGGGGAATGTTAGCAAGTTTCCAGCAGAAAAGATGTAATACATTAATCAGAGGGAAGTTTACCAAGACAGTTGTTTACAGAGGTGCACAGTGTTTGGGGAACAGTGAGAGGCAGTGTAGTCCACCAGGTCTACAGTGAGAGGCAGTGTAGTCACCAGTGGAGTATGACCACCTATTTTAGTCAGCTTTCTGTCACTGTGACAAAATACCTGAAAACAAAAACTGAAAAGGAGGAATACCACGACCCAAATGTGGCTCCTGAGGTTTTTGGGGTTAAGGACCAGCAAGAGGATGAGAAAAATAAAGAAAAGACAAAGCTTGGGTCAGGTGGAGCCCTTACTCCCAATGAACTGCTCAACCACTGCAGCACCTGTATTTATACCCTCCAAAGAAGAGTATCAGTTCCAACCCCACTGCCCAGCAACTTGTATCCTGGCAGGCCTGGGCCCCCTGCCTTCTCAGTGGGGGAACAACTTGTTTACATGGTTTGTTTTGGTTTCTCTGCTTTTTCTGTGCTGGACTTAGTTCAGCCCCACACATCGATCAGTTCCAGCTTCAACGGCTCGACTCCCAACAGAGGAAAAGTTTATTTTGGTTCATGATTTCAGAGGTTTTAGTTGGCTGTATCACTTTTATCCTGTGGTGACAGATAAACATCATAGAGGATGGATATAGTGGAGAAAAGCTGCAGAGAGAGAAAGAGAAAGAGAGAGACAGAGAGAACACGAATTGGAGCTAGAGATGCAGAGGTCTGGATTGTGATAATAGTCCCCAACGTCATGCCCCATGACCTACCTCTTCTATTCAGCCTTACCTCCTAAGTTCCATCACCTTCCCAGTAATATCATCAGTTTTACAAATCTGTTGATAATGGATTGATGCACCGATGAAGTTAGAGCCTTTGTGATCCAATAAGCATTAGCCACTGCCCAGCAAATAGCTTTTAGGGGACATTTTAAATCTAAGCCATACCACTAACACTTGGAATGTTAGAAGGGACAAAGGAGAAAGGAGAGATTCTATGGAGATCTCCTGGAGAGATGCTGTGACCCTTAGTTAGGGGTGTCACAGCCCAGCATGACTGCAGGGAGGGAGCAGGAATTGAAATAACCCAACCTACAGTCCTCCCTTCCTTCAGTCTTCTCTCAGGCCCTCACCACTGAGCCCCTTTGCAGCTGGAGGGGAAGAGAGTCTATTGTAAAAGCACCCTCTGGCTGGCCTCTTGGGAGACGAGTGGAGAGGGTGGAAAGTAGAAGGGTGTGGCACAGTGAGACACTCATGGTGAGGGGATAGACAAGGAGGGTCCTGAAGTCATTGAACCCTAAACTGAAAACATTGTTACTGATGGGCTCCATCGGTGTAAAGCTCGGCTACGCTCGGGTGGCACTTGCCCAACATGGCAATGGATGATAGAGCACCGGTGTGTCCTTCCAGTGTTAACTTCCATGTTCTCCCAAGCCAAAGTTAAACTTCCCGCTTTTCACAAGTGTGCCAACATCCCCCCCACCCGTTAGCTGTCACTCTGTCATTCTGCCCACCCCTTCGAACTCCACCCCCTGTCAAACCTAATAAAAGCCTGCCACTTGTTTATCTGCCTCAGAGGGATCTTTTACTCTTATGCAGCCCTCCAGTTCCCACAATAAAAGCCTTTTCCCCTTTTTCTGCTCTTGGTTCTTTACCATGCCAAGGAAAAGCCTAACATTTTTTGGTGCTGTAATTCAGACCAATAGGGAAGCTCCCCCATCAACAAGCTGCCTCTCCATGTTTTTTTGCTCCCTTTTCTCTGCTTTCTTTTGTCTCTGCCACTGCTGTTACTAGCTTTCATCCAACACTGATCCACCTCAACTGTCACATGTGAGCCACCTCTTGCTTTGGGATCCTATCTCATAAGTCATGAGCTCATGTTAGGATTTCCCCCATATCCTTCGGGACCACATCCTTCGGGACTCCCCCCTTATTCCTTTGGCGACAGCTGGCAGGTGCAGTTGCTGGGAATCTCTCCTTGTCACACAATCCTAAGAAGGGTGATAACTCTCCAAGAGATTGTGGCTTGGCTTTTGTAGCCTCCAGCTCCCCTCTAATTTGTTCACAATGGGAAATACTTTTTCCTGCCCCCCAAATGACACACTGCTAAGACACCTAAAAATTCTGTCTCCAAAAAGATATTAAACCTAAAAGGCTGCTTTTTTACTGGCAGATAGCTTGGCCACAGTACAAGCTTCATTATGCCTGCCACTGGCCAAAGTGGGGAACTTCAGTTATGCTACCATCTGTGATCTAGGCGATTTTTGCTACGGTGAGGACAAGGGGGTAGAGATTCCTTAGGTCCAGGCCTTTTCTGCTGTAAAGGCACATGCCTCTCTCATTCAGGCCCGTGGGGCAGCCCAAGCTCTTTTGGCCTGCTCCACACCATCAGAGCCCCACCTGACACCCCACTGACCCTGTAGTTGATGTCTCATCTGCTTTCGCCCTCCCTCCTCCATATCCTCAAGAGACTTCCTGTTCTTCTCCCCTCCCCATCACTCCTCCTCTGTCCTGCTCCCCCTCCACCCCACTGTTGCCATTGTCCCCTCCTGCCCATCATACCCGCTCTCACTCCTCCCAACCTCCACCATCCTGTGCCCTGTCCGGCCTGCTGCCACTTTCCATTCACACGTCACTGCCACTGTCTGCCCCAACCGCTTTTAACATGGCACTCACCCCAGCCCTGCCTTCTCTACCAGGTGTAGGTCCTGAAGGCTTAGTCTCTGTTTGTGTTCCTTTTCTCTTTCTCATCTATCCCAAGTTGCTCATAGACTAAGCTCCTTCTCCACATATCCCTACAACTCTACAAAAGAGCTCCGATTTGTGATTAATTCCCATGACTTCCTCGTAGCTATCTTTTTTAAGAACTGTCTTTGCTTTCACAGATAGAAAAGGTTTTATTCCTTTTGATTCTTATTGCAAGAGACCTCTGTTAATTGACTTACAAAAGGTTCTAGTCTATACCTAAAAATGTAAAAACTATAAAAGTATAATTCAAATTGGCCAAGTATATTTGAGTGCATCCTAATTTTATGAGGTGTTTGTTTATTAAGCTGTGTGTGCTTCTGTGTCCAATCTGCACAGGTTGTCTATACTTTCTTTGTCATACCCTCCAGCTGTTTTTTATTTGTGCTCAACAATTTTTTCTTCTTTTTCTTTTGCATTTTTGGATCATTTGTTCAAAATTTATTATGTGTTATAGATCTAAAAGCATGCTTCTACCTGAGTTGCCAGCTGGTCAGAATGATGCTATAATTGGTTATATAAATTTAATGTGTACTGTTCTTTATGTATCATGACTTGAGAGTCTCCCATTGTTCAAAAAATTTAAATGTTGCGATTGGGTTTTATATTGATCATTATAAAAAAAAATAAATCTTGTAAAAGCAATACAATGAGATTTTTTTTTCATAAAAGATTTGGCATATAACCAAATTAAAAAATTAAGATTTTTCATATGACTGTGATTAAGTGTATTCATGCCTCCAGATTTACAGGTCTTCCAAAATGTAAAACAGAGATCATTTATGGTGATAGACTTTCTTTCAGATTCTGACCCCTGCCTTTAACAAAAAGTTGTGTGATGTACATCCCACCACAGGTCAGCAAGCTAGATGGGAGCTTTTTATGTATTAGATAGGAATGAGTGACTAAAAGGGCTATTTCATGTCAAACTGCAAATTCATATTGTTACACAATGTCATGCTACAATATTATGTATGGTTTTGATTTCAAATTTTCTGTGAAAAAATATGTAACTGTTAATATTCTATGGAGATTTAAATACTAGGACATCCATGATTGATAAAAATAACAGTTCTATTTTATGTTCTAAAGTACTTGACATTCAGGTAAGGTAATAATGTTAAGCCTACTGCCTTATTACACTGTGATGTTATCACTCTTTTCTTCTGGATGTTCAACAACTGAGATTTAAAGACCAAAAATTAAAAAGATAGATGGGCTAGGAGAACAACCAATATTTTGGCTTCAGTCCTCGAGGTCAGTGAGGACCCGAGATATAAAAAAATCTCTGCAGCGACATCCTATGAGTCAGGGAGTCCCTTCTAATCAAGGAGATTATGAGACCACAAACAAGTGTGATCTATGATATATAGTGTGTCTAAGGAGAGTCCCCAGGAGGAAAAATTCTCCCAGGCTTTCATGGAAAGCAACTTGGTCAAGCATTGGCTGTGACTCATCCTGATGGCTGACACTGTCATGAACTGAGAGGCTCCCTCCATGGTTCCAAGGCAAACCCTGAGGAGACTTAACTGACCTTGATAGATAGCAAGAGGTTAATTTTAATTAGTACAGGTCTCGATTTAACTTGGTCTTGAATAGTCAGCAGAAAAGTGTAATCAAAAGATATATTTAAAAAAATGTTGTAAGATAGCCAGAGGCCTCTTACCAAGATTTTTCCATCTGGTCTTCCCTAGGAGGCTGGCCCCTATCTTCTCCCCTTGACAGGACCCCTGGGCTACTTGTTATTTTTTTGCTTTTATCTCCTTGTCTATTTAAACTTATATCCTGGATTTCTTCAATCCAGGATATGGGCCCTCAACACTAGAAAGCTTCTCATCCTGGCCAACACCCTGGCACCAGCTTCTGCATGGGCCCAACCTGTCATCCCAATGACTACAACAGCCCCCACCCACCATGATGCCCCCATTGAGCAGGAAGCAGAGAGTCATTGCCCCTAACAACCAAAAGATGGCAGTGATGGGTTCTGCCCATGTGAAGCTCTGCCAGGCTCAGCAGGCACCTGCCCAACATTGTGATGGACCCTAGAGCAACAGCGTGTCCCTACAATGTTAGCTTCCATGTTCTTCTTCCAAGCTGAAATTAAACTTCCCACTTTTCACACACATGCCAGTATTCCCTCAATCAGCTGCCAATATGTCATTTTGCCCGCCCCTCCAAACTCTGTCCCCTGTCAAACCTAATAAAAGCCTGCCACTTCTTTGTCTGCCTCAGAGAGACCTTACCCTCTTCCTCAGCCCACCTGTTCCCACAATAAAGGCCTTTATTCCTTTTTCCCTTTTTCTTGTGCTTCTCTACCATGCCAAGGAAAAGCCAAACAGTTACAAATACAAAATTACTGAGGGACTGTTGGTGACAAGTTACTGGTTACTGAAAAGACATTCTTGTTTTTTCAAAATTCACTGCTCAGCATCCATTGAGTAACTATTTTCTTTTTTCCTTTGTATTTAGGCAAATAATCTCCCAAAGGCCATTGCAGCAGCTCATACCTTTCTGCTGAAGCATCCAGATGATGAAATGATGAAGAGAAACATGGAGTATTACAAGAGCTTGCCTGGGGCCGAGGACTACATTAAAGACTTGGAAACCAAGTCTTACGAGGTAGGAGCAGACACCTGTCTATATTTGACCAGGGTCTCACTATAAATTCCAAGCGGGCCTTAAACTCACTGTATAGACCAGGCTGACCTAGAATTCTCAGTGACCCTCCTGCCTCGGCAGGAGTCTTGCGAGTCCTGGGATTACAGGTGTGTGCCACCACGGCCAGCAGATTCAGACTGCTATGGTTAGTGATATAATTTTTGTTAAAGAAATATATCATTGGACAGCTGTTGACATCCAAGACCTCTAGTGACTTTTTGGTGACATTTGATGAACATTATGACATTAGAAATGTTTTGGCTTTTTAGCACAAAATGGGTCTGTAACATGAGTTTTTACATCTGTGGAGATTTTAAAGCTACCTCTCCCTTAAATTCTTCATTTTGGACATAGGTCATTTGACTGTTTAGTTTTCAGATGGTAAAGACATACCTTAGAAATCATGTAAAAATGACTAGGAACACAGAATAGAAATGTAAGTTTCCATTTTTTTTTTCATATTTCCATTTTTATTTGGTTCCAAATACAAAAAGTCAAGATTCTTGCACCACTTATTTCAAATGAGACTATGCAAAACAATTCATTGTTTACAACAATCATTTCTAGGTTGTCTGTTCTATACAGTGGTGTGACTGACACATCCTGTGCTTGGCTGGGAAATATTCTCTCTTTACAGAAACAACATGTAGGACAGTTCCTACTTTGTCTGCAAGTTAGTTTACAATAACTGCTTATTTTCTGTTTGTATGGGAGGCATGTGGGACTAAAACTCAGCTGCCCAGTTTCATTCACCTATGTCACAAAGAAGCACGATAAACCTGGGCATGGGGTTCAGTCACTTTATCAGAAATGTTCTGCAAGGATCTGTAGATCCCAAGACCTGATTGCATGGTTCCCAGTATGTGGTCAGACTGCATGCTCAGTGTTTCATTGGTAAGGACCCTTTTCCAGGAGCCTTTCAAGTTTCCAGGGAAGATTTGTCCAGCCTTCTGCAGGGCTAGTGGGGTGTCTGTGCTTGTGTGCTGGTAGCTGAGAGCTTTTCAGGTAAGAGGAACAAGGGTCACTGAGCTGAGCGTGAAGACTTCTGTTTCCTGTGTCTTAGACCACTATGCCTCATTCCAGACTTTGAAAATTCTGCATGGAGTCTCCATCTAGAATGAGCTGCCAGTTTCTGGTGAAGAGGGACTTTGAGAGTTGTGAGTGCTTGCATGGGCAGGTGGTGCTGGAGGAGCCTCAGGTGTAGGACCCCTATTTGAACTTTAAGCTCTGCTTTTGTTCTCCCATGGTCCTTTGTGTCCGTAGGTGCCAACAGGACTTGCATCTCACTTCTCTGGATTCTCCTCTGATGATTGTGTTTTTCCAAAAGTTGTTGGGATTTCTTTTGTCTGCTTCTTGCTCCTTTGCTGTCCTCACATAAAAAGGACATGTGTCCTTTTCCTTTCTTCACTGTGTGTGCCCTGGGTTTGGGGAGCAGAGCTGTGGCCCTGTAGTCAGAGCACTGTCATGGAAGTCAGCAGGGTGTGGCGGGCTCCCTCCTGAGCACTCAGGCGCCCTGACTCTGGTTGGCTTCCTTCCTGCTGCTGCTGCCCTGCTGTTTCTGCAAAGCTAGCTGCCTCAAGAAGCTGCTCCGTGATTCATTCTATGGAAAAAACCCCTTTGGTTCTCTGCTTGTCTAATTGCTACGAGACACTGCCTGCTCAGAAAGTTTCACCCTCTCTACTGGAGACCTGAGGCTCGTGAAAAGTTCAGGTTTGCTGGGTGTCATAGCAAATGCCGGTAATCCTCGCTACTCAAAAGACTGAGGCAGGAGGACGGAAAGTTTGAGGCCATCCTGGGCAACACTGTGAGTCCCCAACTCAAACTAACTAACTAACTAACTAACTAACTAAATGTGTTGGGGATGTACGCAATGCAAGGTCCTTGTTCAATTACCAGTACTGTAAGAAAAATACATGTTACATACGTACTTACATACATACATATACACACCGATCCCAGAGGTGGCCCTCGGATTCCCCATCCAGGAGCAGCTGAAAGGAACTCTGAATGGAGAGTTCCATACTTGCTTCAAGAGTGTTGCTGCCTCCTCCAGTTAGGTTTTTACATGTAGCCAGGATTTACTTATTTCTGGGAGACTGAACTGCTCCTTTAGTCCTGGTACTATCTCTGACGTGGTCCAGGTGACAATGAGCAGGAAGTCTGCACAGTTTCTTTCATCTTGTATGTGTCACCGTCACAGTAAACCAGTAGGTGCATGCCTCTTCTCATGTTTTGTACTTCATGGTGGGATGGAACAGGGTGTCAGGCACCTGCTCTCAAAATTGTGTTTTTTCCTGAATTCCGCTTTTAAAATCAGCCTGAGGTGATTTTATCTACAATGAGGTGAATATATCTACGATGTATTTTCCTACCTTAAGTGTAAAATCCAAAGCATTGTGACAATTATCTGTGGTTATAACTCATAAACATGGCATAGAATTTTTATCAACACTTACATGTTCCACCCTGTCTTTGGCAGTCAAGCTTTTTTTTTTTTTTTTTTGGTGCTGGGGGTTGAACCCAGGGCCTTGTGCATAAAAAGCAGGAGCCCTACCACTGAACCACATCTCCAGCCTAAGCTTTTGTTCTAGTGCTTGACTCCTGGCAACTGCTAAGCTGAGTTTTGTTAATTTTTTCTTGATTTGACTTTGACTTTTGTTTTCAAGCATAGGCTACTATTTGAATTAATAAGAATTGTACCCATTGAAAACAGTAGAAAAATCTAGATATAAAGCAAATTATAGGCTAAGTGTGGTGGCACACATCTGTCATCCCAGCACTTGTGAGGCTGAGGCAGGAGGATCACCATGAGTTTGAGGCCAACCTGGACTATACAGTGAGTTCAAGGACAACATAAATAACATGGTGAAACCTTGTCTTAAAAAATAAAGAAGGGGCTGGGCATATTGCTCACTGGTGCAGTGCTTGCCTGGCAAGCATGAGGTCCTGAGTCTGATTCCCAGTACCCTCCCACCCAAATAAAATGAAATTAAAAAAGGAAAGAGGTAAGCAAGCAAATTATAAACTAGGTATGGTGGCAGAGTATGATCCCAGCACCCTGAGAGGCTGAGGCAGGATGGTGGCAGGTTTGCACCCAGCCAGCCTGGACAACTTACAAACTTAGTGAGACCCTGTCTTAAAATTAAAAATTAAAAAAGTGGTAGGGGTGGGGTAGGGGGTGTTACTCAGTGTAAAGGCCCTGGGTTCAAACTTCAGTGCCTTGGGGAAAGACACCATTACAGATGAGCTTTATATTTAAGAAAGGCAGGGTGGCTCTTCCAGGGCTAACGAAAGCAGAGTGTGGCGAAGGTCTCAGTTCCTCTGGAGGGTAAGTCCATATCCGTCTGGGCCAGAACAAGCTTCTCAGCTTCTCCTTGCTTTCAGAGCCTGTTCATCCGAGCGGTGCGGGCCTACAACGGTGAGAACTGGAGAACGGCCATCACAGACATGGAGCTGGCCCTCCCCGACTTCCTCAAGGCCTTTCATGAGTGCCTCTCGGCCTGTGAGGGCTCCAGGGAGATCAAGGACTTCAAGGACTTCTACCTTTCCATAGCAGGTGGGTGGCTTTGTCCCAGGCAAGGAGGGCCATGCCCCACGGAGTCTGTTTCTCAGAGCACTGCTGTCAGTAGAAAGCTCTCTTCAGCCCTTGTGGAGTCTTTGAGAAACTCCCAAGCTTAAATATTACTGAATAACTTGGGTAGGGGGCACCTACCTAGATAAACCGTGATCTAGCCACAGTCTCTGGCGAAAGAGCTGCTAGAAAGTTCATGCCCAGCCCTGCTAAGGAGGCTGTGAATAAGCCCTGCTCCATGCAGACTCCCCCGAGGCTGTGGAAATGGGCCCCAAATGACCCAGTGATTCACATGATTGAGGTAACTTGGATTATAGCACTGGCAATTTTACAGCCCACGAAATGGTAGAATGAAGACTAGAGTGAATCTTTAAGAAAAGTAACATTTAGGTTTCTTTCTTTCTTTCTTTCTTTTGTGGTACTAGATATTGAATCCAGGACTTTACCTTGAGCTGTGTCCTCAGCTTTTCTTTTTTCTTTTCTTTCTTTTGAGACTAGCTCTCACTATGGAGCCCAGGCTGGCCTTGAACTCAAGGTGATTCTCCTGCTTCAGCCTCTCAAATACTGGGATTACAGGCATGTGCCACCACTTTGGGCTGTCCACCCCATCCCCTTTTTATTTTGAGACAGTCTTGCTAAGATGCACAGGCTGTGCTCAAAATGTGATCCTCCTGCCTCAGCCTCCAGAACACTAGGATTGTAGGAACATGCCATCATAACTAGATACATTTTCTTATTTTAAAACAACGTATGCTCCATCTAGGAAATTTAGAGAACACAAAGAAGAGAAAGAAGGAAAGAAACCCTGAAGTATCACCTGTTGATAGCCCAGATTTCCCTGAAGTGCCTTAGTGGGCAGCGTGAGAAGTGGCTGAGGGAAGAATTTGCAGAGAGGACTGTGGACGCTGATTCCTTCTGTGCCCTGCAGAAAAGGCACACAGGTCTGCATGCAGGCTAGCTAGAGTATCGTGTCTGTGTGCAGTGCTTCTTAGCCACGACTGGAAGGGCTGCAGGCCCTCTTCAGAGAGCACCTCCCTGGCCTAATGCGCTTACCCATCCTGCCTTGTGGAAGTACTTTTAAAGATACTGAATCTAAGGTGTGTTTTTTTAAATCAGTTTTTGTTCGTGGATCTCTTTTTCTTTAAAGTACCTTTTAATTTGCCTTTTAACTGATCCTTTTTATTCTGGAAAATTGCAAACATATATGAAAAATACAAGGTTGTGATGTTCCCTGTGTGTCCACGGTCCAGCTTAGCAGCTGGTGGCTCACGGCTGTCTGAGATGACATTCTCCCTCCTCGCAGGTTATTTTGGAGCAAATTTCAAATGATGGATCACTTCATTTGTAATATCTCAGTGTATACTCTAAAAGATAAGGGCTGTTTAAAAAGTATTAATCTCAAGATACTAGACCTGAAAGAATTTTAGCAGTGATTCTTTAGTGTAACCATCAAATACCCAGGCAGTGTTCGTACCATCTCAGGAATGTCCTAAATAGCTGGGCACTGTGGCACAAGCCTGTAATCTTCACCTCTTGGGTAACTGAGGCAGGAAGACTGCAATTTTAGGCCATCCTGGGAAATACAGTAAGACTTTGCCTCAAAAAGAAAACAAAAAATAAAAAGGCTGATGATGTAGTGATAGAGCATTTGGCCAGCATGTATAGGCTCTGAGTCCAATCCCCAGTACAAAAACAAACAAGAAATGTCAATATATATATATATAATCTTATATTACCACTTGTCTAAATCTGGATCCAAATAAGGCCCACACATTGCAATTGATAGTCTTTTTTAAAATTTCTGTTTGTAAAACTGGGCATGGTCGCACACACCTGTAATCCCAGCACTCAGGTTGAGGCAGGAGGATTGTTTCAAGTTTAAGACCAGCCTGGGCTAGAAAGTTGTCTCAAGCCTGGCCTGAACTGCACAGTGAGACCCTGTCTCAAAAAGACGAAAGAAAAAAAACTGTGTAAACTGCAAAACAGCCCAGCTCTCAGGAGGACTGTCATGAGTTTGAGGCCAGCCCAGGTTACGTAAGTGAGTTCAAGGCCAGCCTGTACGACACGGTGAGACCCTGTCTCAAAAACAAAAAAAATCCTGCAAAAAAAAATGAAATAAAATTTGTATTGTGGTAAAATATATATAATATGAAATTTTCCATTTAAATCATTGTAAACTGCACGGTCCAGGGACAATAAGTACATTTGCAGTCCTGTGCAGCCACCATCACCACCCTTACCTTCCTTCCACTTCTTCATTTTTCGAACCGGAACTCTACCTGTTCAGGCCTACCCCCACCTCCCCTTGCCCCGACATCCCGCAAATGCTCCTTTTCTGTCTCTGTGACTTTGACTGCTGAAGATCCCACGTGGAAGCGCATTCACATAGTATTTGTCCTTAGTGTCCGAGTTATTTTGCTTAGTAGGATGTCTTCAGGGTTCATTCATGTCGTAGCAAATCTGTTATCTTTGAAGTATCTATGGGCTATTTTTCCATGTGTGTTTTCTCCCTTGCTGCTGAAGGAATTATATTTTCTTCTCATAGAGATTTCCATATTCTAGATTTTCCTGATTGTATCTCCATAGTTCTTCCATCCTCTCTATTTTTTGTAAATTGGTACTTGTCTGGAGAAGTTTGAATTTGTTTTGTTCTTCTGTTTGTTTTCAGTACTGGGGGTTGAACTCAGGACCTTTGCACCAATTTACATACCCACAAGTCCCTCATCCCCTGTTTTTCTGGAGACTGGGTCTAAATCACTGAATTGCCCAGGCTAAGCTCATACTTGCCTGCCTCAGCCTCCCACAATGCTGGCATTGCAAGTGTGAATCACCAGCTCTTACCTACTTTGATATACAGTATGTACCTCCCTTACTTGTGGTTTTGTTACCTACAATCAACTACAGCTGGAAAATACTAAGTGGGAAATTCCAGAGATACACAATTCAGAAGTTATGTGTAGTGTGATGAAGTCTCTTGCAGTCCTGCTCTGTATCTCCCAGGATATGAATTCTCTGTTTATTAGCATATCCAAGCTGTGTGTGCTGTCTGCCCACTAGTCACTTGGTAGCTATGCTGGTTATCACATGATCACAGTGCTGGTGGGCCAGTAACTCAGTAGTAGCTTAGTGCTGTGTCACAGTGCTGTGCCATTTACCTGACAGTCACAGGCTTTGTATCATCCCTTTTCATCACAAGGATGACTTCTGTGCAGTAAGGTACTTTGAGAGACAGATTACATTGCATAACTCCATTGCAGTATATTGTTACAATTATTCTATGTTTCTATAAGTTATGATTGTTAATCTCTTACCATCCCTGACTTATGTGGATAGAAAAAATGTATGTATATATAAAATAAAACTTGGTACCATCTGTAGGTATGCAGCAGAGGAGTCTCCTGGAATACAGCCCTCAAGGATTAGGGGGGACTTCTAGGCCTAGATTTTATTTTTAAATGATTTCTAATCTGTAGAGATATTACATGAATGGTACTAAGAATTCTCATGTCCTCACCCAGATTTACCACATTTTAACATTGTACCACACTGACTTGATTACTTTTTCCATGTTTTATATATAGAATTATTTTTATTTGCGAACCCTGTGGAAGATGACCTTTTACCCTGTAATTCTTCAGTGTATTTTCTAAGAACCATAATACTGCCTGCATAGCCACAGTAATTAAATTCAAGAACTTTAGATATAATACTTTGATGCAGTCAACATCCATATTTTAATTTTGTCAGTTATCCCAACAACATCTTTTCTGACATGTTTCCTTCTCTGTGCAGTTTTTAGTATAGAATTGTATTTCCTATCTGGTTGTGGTATTTAATCACAAGCAGCTGTTAATCTGGAACAGCTGCTTGGCCTTTGTTTGTCTTTTTATGCCAGTGATGATATTAAAACATTTAGGCCATTTATTACTTTATAAATATTCCTGAATTTGGGTTTCTGTCCTGTGATTTCACAATTATGCTAAGTTGTACATTATGGCCAGAACCCTACAGAGGAGTCCCTTAGGGTGTCACAGCCCGATATACATCATGTCTGTTCACCCTCTTATTGATAATATCAATTTTTTAAAACAGTTTCTCATTATGTATAACTTTAGGCTACCTTTCAACTACTATTTAGCCCAGGCTGGCTTTGAACTGTTGGCAATCTGCCTGCCAAGTGACTAGTGGGCAGACAGCACACAGGCAAGCATCACCACACCTGACAGTACTATCAGTTTTTAAGCATTTGGTTAAGGTATTTTCCACAATATAATTAGTATTTTCTCTCTTGAATTTACTTGTTACTAGCAAGACCATAGTAACTTACTATTCATAAAACTCTGCTCTTCTGTCTCATCCTTTAATGATTTCATACTTACTGAGGATTTTTGTCTGAATCACTTTTTCTGTAAAGAATATATATATTTTTATATAGTTCTTTTCTTTTATATAAAATAAATACTATGCCTTTTACTATGTTCTTTGATTTCCCACTTAATATATACAAAGTAATACACAGAGATTGTGTCACTTTTATTTGCTGGAAGCACTCCACTGCAGGGGTGTGTGTGTGTGTGTGTGTGTGTGTGTATGTGTGTACTATAGTCTATTCAACTGTCTGGTAAACATTTTGGGTTGTTCCAGTCTTTTGCTACTACATACTTCTCTCTCTCTCTGTCTTTTTTTCTTGGATCTGGGAATCGAACTCAGGACCTCACACTTGCCTGGCAGGCCCCGTGCCACTTGAGCTATTCCAGGCCCTCCTGCATACCATACTGCAGTGGATAAGCCTTTCTTCCTCCACCCCCAAACATGGAGCTGTTTTAAAAATCTACAGAAGTGGGTTAATAATCAAACAGGAAATGTTTCTGTTACTGTGCAGTATTTTAAGGTATCACTTTGTATTCCTACCAGCAGTGTCTGAGAGTGCCTTTTTCTCCACAGTCTTGCCAACAAAATCTGTGCAGACATCTTAGTTTTTGCTGAGTTGTATAAAGGGATAAAAGAGGGCTTCAAGAATAGCATGGGATGTTCTATACACTACCAGGACTGGAAATAGCTTATTGGTTATTAAATCTACATTTCACTGGTCCTAACGAGCATATGGCCCCAATCCAAATGCAAGAGAGGCTGGAAAATGTAGTTTTTGGTATCTCATTGTCATATTTAGATTCTCCTTATTCTCTTAATCTTCAATAGATACTGCTAAATTTTTCTCCCACAGAATGTGGTTGTGTAAGTTTTACTTCTTTTTGGGTACTGGGGATTGAACTCAGGCCCTTCACACTGAGCTACATCCCTAGCTCTGTTTTCTTAGATTCCCCTGCCTCTGCCTCCCACAGTACTGGGATTACAAATGTGCACTGCCACACTTGGACTTGATTGTATTCCTAATTACAGAGGAGTCACAGCATTGATTCACAATGGTTGTTCACCATTTTTATACTTTCTGTTAATAGTTTTTGGCCATTTTTATAGTGGGTGTTTGACATTTTCTTGATCTTAAGGAGCTTTGCATAATAAAGATTTTAACCTCTTATTGTAAAAGCTGTACCTATATTTTCTTTTACTTTCATCATTTGCTTGAAAGGCGTAAGTAGCTACATTAGAAAGCCATGAAGTTGGGAAGCGCTCTTCCATATTCCTGAATTTGGGTTTCTGTCCTGTAATTTCACAATTATGCTAAGTGGAAGAGCGCTTGCCTAGCATGGGTGAGGTCTGGGTTCAGCCTTTAGGACTGTACAACAGAAAGTAATGGCTGCACTGCTCTGAAAATTTGTGTGTTTTCAGATCACTATATAGAAGTCCTGCAATGCAAAATACAGTGTGAAGAGAACCTCACTCCAGTTATAGGCGGCTACCCTGTTGAGAAGTTTGTGGCTACCATGTATCATTATTTGCAGTTCGCTTATTATAAGTGTAAGTAATCCTCTAGGGAATCTTGGGTAAGGTATTTTATCTTTCTTTTTTTTTTTGGTACCAGGGATTGAACTCACGACCTCATGCTTACTAGGCAGGCGCTTAAGCCACTGAGCTAAATCCCCAGCCTGGTATTTAATCTTTCTAAATCAGCTTTCCTGTGGGTAAACCAGAGGTGTTCTCTCACCTGTAGTTGCTCACAGTTCATTAAGGTCATCTTGATAGCCCAGTGCTATGCTAGGCATGGAGTGTATCAATGAGAACATTCTGTGAGGTGTGATCAAAAACATGGTGAATATTTAAATTAAAAATGGTTATAGTAAAACACAAATTGCTACTAATATCCCTTTGTTTTGTTGTACCTCATTGTTCTTGGCATCTATTGAAGCAGTTCTGGAAGTCTTCTTTGGGAGTGTCTTTAGTTTTGCTATTGAAAATGTTTACTTTTCTGCCAGGGGCTGATCAGAGTCCCAGATACTTGCAGGGAAAATGGCAAGGACTAAAGAAAGACAAAAGACAAATTTCAAAATGCAGTGGGGGGTCTGGAGGAAACTTGCTTCTAGTGAACAAGCTCATTAACCTCCTCAGTTGATTCACTTTTATTGGCTAGCAAGAGCACAGAGGGGTGGGGCCAGTGTCATTTGTGACATGGTTGAAGGAGAATTTGAAAAAACAAGGAACAGGTGTACTTCAAAAGAGGTAAACGTTAAAAGGTGAACTGCCGGTTCACCGCACCAGATGCCTGCAGAGGTTAAGAGGGAGCTAACTCCTTCCTTCCTTCCTTCCTTCCTTCCTTCCTTCCTTCCTCCCTCCCTCCCTCCCTCCCTCTCTCTCTCTCTCTCTCTCTCTCTCTCTCTCTCTCTCTCTTCTGGTGCTGGAGATCTAACCCTTGTGCACACAAGGCAAGAACTCGACCACTGAGCCACATCCCCAGCCCTGCCTTTCTTTCTGTTGTCCTCGGCAGGTACTGTCTTTGCCTGAGGGCACTGTGCTTAGAAGTTTTCCCACACACAGGCAGAAAACATGTAGCTTTGTGCATAATTTTCCATTCTCAAAGCAAGATAACACAGGCCTCAGGACTGGGGGGCTTAGGTCATCAGTTTATCCCTCATGCAACCTGGTCCCCAACAGTTCCCGTTTTTGTTTTTATAGTTGCAGAAACTGAAACGGCATGACTTAAGGTTGTAGAATGTCTAAGCATTCAGGTTTGTATTCCCTGTAGCAGAATAAGAACAGAAATAAAAGACACAAATGTGTTAAGATAGTCAATCTAATGTAAACTCCAAAGTGGGCCTGGTGGCAGACTCCACCTTGGATTTGGAGATCTCCTCAACACAGTGCATTTCATGACTGGTAATACACAGCGTACCCGTCCCATGTTACTAACTGCACTGAGCCATCCCACTTCCCTGTTGGGATTCTTTCACAGATCTTGACTCTCGGTGTGCTTGTCAGTTTATGCTTTTGTCATTGAAGTTTTGATGAAGTATATTTACTTTTGATAAGCGGGTTTAAAAAATTAAAGTAAAAGTGACAAGGTCTAGTTCTGCTTGTGGAGGCAACTCTACTCCCCTTTATGTTTTTGTAATTGTATTTTTAAAGAAAGGTGAGTATGTGGGTATCATTCCTTTTTTTCTTGAAGTCTGGTCTTCAGTGACTATACCACTGGCCACAATTGTCTTCTGTGCTGCAGGCCGAGCTCTAACAGCCTGTAATTTTTATAACTAACTTAGCTGTCTACAATATTCTCCCCTTTGAAAAGCCGTCCCGTCCCCCACTGTGGTTAGGGGAGAAGGGGTGTAGTTTTCATACAGCTGCTTCAGGCTGAGAAGGGTTAATGTAGAGAGGCTGCAGTCAGGGACCTTCTCCAGAGAGCCAGTCTAATGGGCCTCAGAAATTGTAGTTGTGATTTAGCACTTATAACTCTCTTTAAAAGGTGATCTGGTGGATCTCAGAAAAAGGAGTCTAGCACATTGGTCATTGTACAATCTGTATGATTACTTGGGGTTTTGCAGCTTCTAGGCAAAAACAAACAACCTTTCCGAAAAATTAAAGCATGTGTAATCAGAGCACGAGCACTAGAACGGAAAGGCAGGCTGGGGAAAGAGCCAAGTCTAAAAACTGTTCACTGACTCTTAGGCCCCTCTACTAATGGAGTCAGATATTTTATCATAAATCTCTCCAGTTTTAGCTATAATAAGAAAAAATGTAGTGGTTTTGAAAGACAATTTTATCTGAAAAATTTAAAAATTTTCGTTAAACTTTTATAGATTTTACTGTAACTTGTAATAACCCATAGTAGTGGTCAGCTACCAGTGTAGCTGGAAGGGGTCAACAATTGAAGCCTCTTTTTATATGGCATTATGTTATATATCATTTGGTTACACTTTTTTGCTGGGTGTTCAAAACTAAGTTAAAGTGAGGCCTGTGTTATTTAGAATTAACCTCTTGCTGTCAATCAAAGTCAGTTAAGTCTCCACAGGCATTCCCTTTGGAACTGTGGTCAGAACCTCTCAGCTCCTGTCAGCGACTAGATGTCGATCAGTCTTATGTGGTTGGGGCTGGAGATTTAGCTCAGCAGCATAAGTGCCTGCCTTGAAAGCACGCAGTCATGAGTTTGATCCCCAGTACCAAAAAAAAATTTAAAAAAAGAAAAAGCAAAGTCTCATGTGGTCATAGAGTTTTTTGGAAGGTGACTGAATCTAGAGTGTGTGATTGAGTTGTAATGCAATGCTGGGATTAAGGGTAGGTGATTGCTGAATCAGCCCACTGATTGAATTGGCACCACCCTAATCTTAGCAGTGTGGATAAGATATAAGAGACAGAAAGAGATCTAGAGCCCTCTCCCACTGTTCCTCTGTCCCTCCCTTCCTCCCTCAATAACTCTCTTTCTGCCACGAACTATTACCTCTTTAGCATGTGCCACTGCCTTGGAGTCAGCCAATTGTAGACTAAAACCTGTACAAACTGTAAGCTAAACTTTCTTCCCTTATGGGGGTGTTTGGTATTTTATTTCAGCAATAAGAAAAATAACTAAGATGGTCATGGTCTTTCTTGACCTTGCTGCTTTCTGTGAAAGCATGGGAGACTGTCCCTCTCGATGACTCTTCTTTGGCACACTGCATACTTATTGATTCTTATCCTCTGGGGTCCAGAAATCTCCCTAGTCAGGAGATTGTAGTGACTCACCAGAGCTGTAAGATCTTGTAGAAAAGATTCCCTCATATCTTGGGCCCTTGTTGACTTTGTGGAAGGCCAGGGCCAAAATATTGGCTGTCCTCTTAGCCCAGTTACCTTTCTAGTTCTGGTTTCTAAACTTTAGTTGTTGAACACCCAGAAGGGAAGATCAATAATATTAATATTGTAGTGGGAGCAATGAGCTTAATGATTATTATAATCTCACCTGAATATTAAGTACTTTAAAATATAAAATATAACCAGAGAAGTATTAATTTTTATAAACCATGATTATTTTACTAGTTGAATACCTGTACAATATTAACAAACAACAGTTTGTTACACAGTTTATAGAGAAAACTTGAGATCATGAGTCACACATGATATTTCAGCATGACAGTCACTTTGCAACAACTTAAATGTCCATCTGAATATAGAATAGCCTTTTTAGTTAACATCTCCATCTGATCACAAAATATTGAATGATACAAACTCTCACCTAATTTATCCTCTTTCAATAGGGTGCCATCTGAGGAAAATGCACCTGTCTATAACTATACCTTAGAAGTTTATAATATCTAGCCTTTAATTTTTATATTTATACTGTTTGGTGCCTGAGCTTTCCTAATATAGAACACATATATAACATTCAGATCACGTGCATTTTAAAAGAACTAGCATTTGACTGATGACCTCATGCTGGCTTGACATTTAGCTTCTATCACAAGTAGCTGGAGCACAAGAGAAAGGCAGATATCTAAGCATAAAAGAAAAAGATTATCACTATGGACAATCCCAGTTTTACATCTTAAAACACCTGTATACCAAGGGCTGGGGATTTAACTCCTGGCATAAGCACCTGCCTGGCAAGTGCACGGTCGGTCGTGAGTTCAATCCCTGGTACTGATTAAAAAAAAAAAAAAGACCTGTATACCTGGAAGGCATGAACACATTTAGTATACCAAGAGATTAACCATAATAAATGCCTCAGTTATATAAAAGCCTTTGTCTCTTAATTTAGCTTTATACCAAAAGCATCTTATTGTTTTACCCCCTAAAAACTTAGCCTTTTGATATAACCAGTATAAACATATCACAACAACATACTTAGAAATGTTTATTAGATTATATCTCCCATAAGGCTGTGGAAATTACCAGGATCCTGTTAGTAAACAAAAACTGGAAGGAGATATTTCCAGGCAGTTGCTTCTTTATTCATCAAGGGAAGTCTTGTCCAGCAGTGTCCCTAAGCCTAAGGGGTCCCCATTTAATTGTCTTAACAAATTTTTGGTAACCTATAAGAACCCAAATCATAATTAACACATTTTTAACCAATAAAAAACTTAAATTGTTATACACAGCAATATGCATTCTATTTATAAAACCAATCTTAATGTCATTTTAATCAGTTGGCAACTTCAGTGGAAGCATGTTTATAACTCTAATGACATCTATAAACCAGCTTAAATTATAAACAAATGTTTTAAAAATCCAAAAAGGGGAAAAAAATTATTGACCTAAAAACAACTGTAAATATGCTACCTAATTATAAATCAGACAGACAGACACACTTAAGACAATTTATTTATAAAACCAGAGTGCACTCAAATATATTTGACCAAGTAAAATTATAATAGCTTTTTATGTAAAACTAATCAAGACTTTTGTAGGTCAGTTAACAGAGATCTCTTGTAATAAAAATGTTTAAAAAGCCTTTTATTCATAATCAGTATTTTATTTTCTGCATTTTGTTTTTATGTTAAGAATTGTAGCAACTTTGTGTCCTCTTTTTTAATTTAACCTCTGGCATAATCATCTTTGTACCTTTGATCACCTATTTAGTCTTCCTTTTTTTCCAGCCACTTGCACTTTCCTTTTCCCTCATGAGGGGGACCAATGGCAATTGTCATAGCACACAAAGGTTCTAATAATGGATTTTATGAAACTCCATGCTGAAACGGTGTCCTGGACAATTTGTTTTCTCCTGGCATGAGCTCTCTTTAGATTTTTCACTCACTGTATCCCAGTGCTCTGTGTCCAAAGTTCCCACCTGCAGGAATCATGGTTTATGCTCAGTAATATCTGCAGTCTCTTAGAAAGAGAGTGGGTGTGCTAACCTGGGCCCCTGCCTGTTTCAACAGCCTACTCAAGAACTGCATGTATCTTTGCTTCTCTACTGCCAAATTCTTCCCTATTATTCTGGCTTTAAAAACCTTCCTCTGGCACCTTCACCTTCACTATTCACCCTCGCTTTTGTTTTGCTGACTTCAAACTCATCCTGTCAAAAGTTCCCCACTGCCTGTTTCACTTCGTTCCAAACCATGGACCTTCCCTTGTTTCACTCCTCTCCACTCCCATAAACTCCTCCTTCAAGTCTCCAGTCCCTGTTTGGGAGCCAGGTACCAGGAGCTGTTCACACTCCTAGATACCTGCAGTGGGGCAGAAAGGGCTAAAGAAAGACAAAAGAGGGATTGTTCAAGATACATAAATCAATAAATGTAATACACCATATTAACAGAGCCAAAGACAAAAATCACATGATCATCTCAATAGATGCAGACAATGCTTTTGATAAAAGCCCAGTACCTATTCATCATAAAAACCCTACAGAAAATTGTAATAGATGGTCTTTATCTCAATCTAGTAAAAGCCATCTATGACAGACCAACAGTTAACATCACACTAAATGGAAAAAACTGAAAACTATCTTTCTAAAGTCAGGAACAAGACAAGGATGTCTGCTGTCTCCATTCTTATTCAAGTCCTAGAAGTCCTAGAAACTTCATCTAAAGCAATTAGACAAGAGAAAAAAAAGGAATAAAAATAGGAAAAGAATAAATTAAACTATCATTATTTGCAGATAACCTACTGAGAAGACCCCAAAAACTCCACTAAAAAACTGGTGGATTTAATAAGCAAATTCAGTAACATAGCTGGATACAAAGTCAGCACTCAAACATCAATATCCTTGGGACTGGGGATTTAGCTCAGTGGCATAAGTCCATGCCTGGCAAGTGCAAGGTCATGAGTTCAATTCCCAGTACAGAAACCAAAAACAATCAATAACCTTCCTGTACACAAATTACAAACTCACTGGGAGAGAAATCAGGGAAATAACACCTTTCACAATAGCATCCAAAAAAATGAAATACATGTATGTAAAAGACCTCTACATTGAAAATTACAGTATTCTGAAAAAGGAGATCAAAGAGGATATTAGAAAATGAAGAGATACTCTGCTCTTGTTAGGAAGAACCAATATAGTGAAAATGGCCATACTGTCAAAACTGCTACACAGGTTCAGTGCAATCCCAATCAAAATTCCAATACAATATCTCACAGAATTATAGAAAACAATCCTAAAATTTGTGTGGAACCAGAAGAGACCTAGAATTGCAGAGGCAATCCTGGGCAACAAAGGCAAGGCAAGAGGCATCACAGTCCCTGACTTGAAGCTACTGTAATGAAAACAGTGTGGTACTGGTGAAAAAAAACCCCGAAACAACTCTATGCACCTCAGCCACCTTATCTTTGACAAAGATGCCAAACCCATTCACTGGAAGAAAGAGCCTCTTTAATAAACAGTGCTAGAAAAACTGGCTCTGCATATGCCAGAGATTAAAGTTGGACAGATACCTTTCACCACACACTAAACTGAATTCAGAATGGATCAAGGATCTAAATATTAAACAGAAACATTAAATCTTCTGCAAGATAGAATAGGTAAAACTCTTGAAGACATTGTTGTAGGCAAAGACTTTATGAACAAAAGTCCAATTGCATAGGAAATGTCAAAGAATCAACTACTAGGATCTCATCTTTTGAAAACCTTTTGCACAGCAAGAGAAACCACCAATAGAGTGAAGAGACAACCAGCAGTATAGGAGAAAATGTTTGCCAGCTGGTCCTCAAAGGATTATTATCAAGAACATATAAAGAGCTCAAAAAAATCAGCCCTCCTAGATTTAAAAACCCAATCCAAAAACAAACATCTGAGATGGATATACATTTCTCAGATGAAGAAATACAAGTGGCAAATAAATATATGAAACATCACTTATCATTTGAGAGATGCAAATTAAAACAACACTGAGATTCTAGCTCATCCCAGAAAGAATGGCATTACCAAGAAATCAAGCAATAACAAATGCTGGAGGGGCTGTGAGGAAAAAGGCACTGTAGATTGTTGTAACCACTGTGGAAATCTGTGGAGATTTCCTCAAAAAGATAGGATTGAGGGGTCCCATTTGACCCAGCTATTCATCTTCTCATTGTCTTCCCAGAAGAATTAAAAACATCACACCACAGTGAAGTATACACCCATGTTTATAACAACACAATTTATAATAGCCAGATCTTGGAAACAACCTAAATGCCCATCAACTAAGGAATGGGTAAAAAAGATGTGGTACTTTTTATACAATGGAGTACTACTAAGCCTTGAAGAAGGAATACTTGACACTTTTATAGGTAAACGCATGCAACCTGAGTTCATACTTGTAAGTGAAATAAATCAGACATGCATGCGTAAACATCATATTGTTTCACTAGTGTGAGAAGTTGAAACAGTGTATGTGTATGTATAGATATATGAAGTATAGTTAAGATAGTTATACTACTGAGTTCTCTGAGTTCATTGAAGAGAAAGATTTGCACTAGTACTGTTCAGACAATTGAATGCAGGTGTCCTGAGCTCTGGGTGACTGATTTGGGGATGGCAATGTGCAATGCATATACTGTTGTTGTCCCCTAATTGTTGTGTTTTGAAATTTTGTTTTATTTTTTTCTCTTTGAGATAAAATGGATTTGAAAAAAAAACCAAAAGAAAGACAAAAGACAAATTTCAAAATGCAGTGGGGGATCTGTAGACTTGCTTCTAGTAAACAAGCTCATTAACTTCCTCAGTTGATTCACTTTTATTGGCCAGCAAGAGCACAGAGGGGTGGGGCCAGTGTCGTTTGTGACATGGTTGAAGGAGAATTTGAAAGAAATAAGGAACAGGTGTACTTCAAAAGAGGTAAAGGTTAAAAGGTGAACCGCCTGCTCACCGCACCAGATGCCTGCAGAGGTTAATAGGGAGCTAGCTTGCTTTCTGTGTCCTCAGCAGGTACTGGCTTGCTCTGAGAACACTGTGCCTATGAGTTTTTCCCCACACAGGTAGAAAACATGTAGCTTTGTGCATAATTTTCTATTCTCAAAGCAAGATAACACAGGCTGCAGGACTGTGGGGCTTAGGTCATCATTTTAACCCTCATACAGCTCTCCAACACCTTTCATGGATATTTTGACTGGACAAGAGCCGGAAGTCGCATGGTGGCAGATCTGGTGAAAAAAAGTGGTTGAGGACACGCCGTGGTATTTTTATATGATTGCTATAGGTGTTTGGAGTTAATTCAGGACGTCAAGGCAGCCATGAAAAGCACTCATGAAGCAGGACTTGCAGAACTGCTTCAGAAAGTGGCGAGAAGGGTGGGCTAAGTGTGTTTGACGGAAGGGAGGTATTTTGAGTTAGAATTAATAGCATTGGGTCTTCGACTATAATAAAATTTTTAATTGATACTTTGGTCATGTATTTCCATCACACACCTCATCTGGAGAAGGGACAGCGGTTTAGAGTTAGGCCCCGGCCCCTGTCTGTTTGGACTTTGCCTCCTTCCCTGTCAGGACTGCCGCGTGCTGCTTGTATGAGTGGGGTCCACTTTGGCTATTTGGATGTAAGCACAGGAGGAGTCTTGTGGGTAGATGGAGCAAGAACTGTTCTGTCCTGGTGAAGAAGCAGTGGTGACAGCTTCTGGCTGGGATTCCTGCTCCTGGTTTCCCCCTTGGACTCTGGATCTGGTGGCCTCAGGGATGCCTGGGAAGAGTGAGAGGTGGCCTTTTTCTCACACTGTGGTTATTTTGTTCTTGGTTGGGTTCCCTTTTCCCACAAGAATCACCTTCCCTTTCCTCCTAAAGTCTTACCTCCTAAAGGATTTAGAAAAAAAAAAAATTAAAGGTGTATATGTACGTATGGTATATGTATGTTATCTAAGAGTCCATGTGGGCAGCATGCATCTGAGCACCAAGGCTGGAGAACCGCACACAGCTGGCTTTCCAGCAGCTCCAGGCCCCGCTGCGTGCTCACGCGCCGAGACAGGCAATCGTCCTGACGTCGGGAACTGGCAGGCTTCTATACACTGGCAGGCAAAGCCTCCTAATATTGCGTGCTACCCCCGGAAGTCTCTGCTTTCTGGGGTTATGAGAAAAAAGTATAAGTAAAACTTCTTTCCTGAAATTAGTCTCCGTAAGTCTTCTAAGCTCTTTTTAGACTTGCTACCACGCCAAATTTCTTGAGTGGGTGTTACAATTTATGTTCAAACTCTGTAGCCATGCAGGCCTTGTGAATGTGTCTAAGGGGTTTCAAAGTTGTAGTTACAGGAAGTAGCCGTTAGGTGACACAATTTATTCATCCTCAAGCTCTGGTTACTCCTGCCACTCAGAGCTTTGGGGTTCCTTAGCTTAAATTGGAGTAGAATGTGCCAGAATAAATACCCAGGGGCTATTCCAGCCTTTCTTCCCCTTGTCCCCCTCCACTCACCTCCAAGACAAATCCCAACCCCTGTAAAATCCCTATGCGGAAGGTGGTATGGACTGGGCAGTATTAAGTAGGAGGTTGGGGTTGGGCCAGACCAAGTGACTTCCAATCTTTTCCAGTCTGGTGGTCCCCGCCCGTTATGTCTTCCACGTCTGGTTTAATCGGAGAAGGGTCCACCTGTGTCTAGAGGTTATGGTCATATCCAGAGAGGACCCAGTTGAGCTTGTTTGGGGACATCCTATTTCCCTCGGCCACAGGACAGTCCAGACCTTGGGACCCACCTTCTCCAGACCAGGGTGGGTCACCAGGTCCTGAGATGATACAGCGACATGTCTGTCAAGGCATTTGCCTACGAGAAACTTCTGTACTTCAAAGCCAGCTTCCAGACTGCTGCGGAGACAGCCCGTGAGCAGGGGGTTGCAGGACGCCTAGAGGTGGTGCTTCCTTGTGACCTTTTTCTTTGGGAAGCTGGGCCTCTGGGAAAGGTGGCTGCAGGAGGGGTGGCAGGGGGTGGCAGAGTGTGGCTTGCTGATTTCTCTGTCTGCCCCTCTCCTGCACCCAGTGAGTGACCTGAAGAACGCAGCGCCCTGTGCAGTCAGCTACCTGCTCTTTGACCAGAATGACAAGGTCATGCAGCAGAACCTGGTATACTACCAGTACCACAGGGACAAGTGGGGCCTCTCCGACGAGCATTTCCAACCCAGGCCGGTGAGTTCCACACTTTGCCTTCCCCCACTTTTCTTCCTGCTTCTCAGGGGACTCTCACTGGTTTCTGTAAGTTTTCTTGTCTTAATATTTTGCTGATTTATTTTGATTTCTGAATCCACAAATACTTTACAAACATTAAACATTACAGAAATACTTTACTTAGGAAGTGTAATTCTCTAATAACCTACACTTTCTCTTGATCCCCTTTATCTCTTTTTAGAGCTGTCTGCATATATATATATATATAGATAGATAGATAGATAGATAGATAGAGAGAGAGAGCTACATTTGTTTATTTTCATTTATTTATTTTTTATTTAAAAAATGAAAAAGAAAGGGTAGAAATAATACATAATTTTTAAAATTATTTATTTATTTATTTATTTATTTTGGTACCGGGAAATTAAGTCACAACCTTGCACCTGGCAGGCAGGTGCTTAGGCCACTGAACTAAATCCCCAGCCCCAATAATACATAATTTCAAAAAAGAAAAGAAAACCAGTAAGAAATCACTAGTTGGTAATTACATATTTTCCTCTTAGAAGTAGTTGTTAAAGTTACAAAAGTAAAGCCTACAAAGTGGACATTTAAACAGTGAGACTGCAACCAGTTCTGTTCATCTATCCAACAAAAACTTAGTAATATGGTTATCAATCCTACACACTTAAACATACATGCAGTTATATCCTTTAGAATACTTTGTTTTCAGCACGCCGTTGTGAGTTCGATCCCTGGTACTGATTTAAAAAAAAAAGAATACTTTCTTTTCCTCTCCTTTTTTTTACAATAACTACAATCAATTCTCATAAACTGTTTTGAAGTTCTACATATGTATAAGTCGCTACATGTATACCTATCCTTTCTGTGTTCGAGGGAAAAACAAGTCAACAAAACAAATTCCAAAAAAACACAAAATGAAAAGGACATATAAAACCACAATACTAAGTGATTTATGGTAGTTACTATGAAGTCTCTTGTTATTTTCAATAAAATTGTCTATATCATCAGGCATAGTATAATTAAACATAGTAGTACATAGTATTATTAATAAAAACCAAACATTGGAGACATTGTAGGACTTCAAAGGCAGTTAATAATCAAACCAGAATGGGTATCCTATTGAATCTTGTCATCCTCAAAGTAGTTGCCTCTATTGTCAGACTTGATACTATCAAGCATACCAGATTCGAATAAAATTAGTCAAGACAAAACAGTGATATAGCCAATCTTCTCTGCCTCATCTCTGCTATGCTATTTTTCTGTCATTGTTGTTTACTTTTCTCCTTCATTCCACTGTCTGTCCCTTTGTCTCTCCATTAATTTTGAGAGACAGTTTTGCAGGGTTGGAGGTTATTTTCTGGGTTGGAGGTTATTTTCTTTCAGAGCTTGGAATACTTCACTTCAAGCTCTTCTTGATTTGATAGTTTGCATCGAAAAGTCTGCTGTGATTTTGATGAGTTTTCCTTTATAGTTAAACTGTTACTTTTCTCTGACCCCTTTTAATATTCTGTTCTTCTGATGGATTTCTGGGATCCTGATTATTGTATGTCTGGGTGTAGACTGGTTTTGGTTGTAGCTGATTAGAATTCTGTATGCCTCATATATCTGAACATCACTTCCATTTCCTATGCTTGGGAAGTTTTCCTTAATTATTTGTGTGAATAACCTTTTTATTTCATTTGTATTTGTCCCTGCATCTTTGTTCATATTTTTTATTCTTAAATTATAAATCCTCTTGTCATCTTCTAGCCTTTGTATCGTTGCTTCCTGGTTCCTTGTTATTTGTAAGAGATCCTTCCTTTCATGATCATACATTGCAAATCTATCTTCAAGTTTTGAAAGTCTGTCTTTAGTTTCTGTTAAAAGGTTTTGCCAGCTTTCAGTGGAGTTTTTAATTTCCTGATGATACTCTCTTTGGATCTGTTTCATGTATTCTAGATTTTGTTTATATTCTTCATCAAAGGCTTCTCTCCTTTCTCTGGATTCCTCCATTCTTCCATTTGTGTCTTCTTGAGGAGTGCCCAGCATTTCTTTTATTAATCTTCTTATATCTTGCTTCACCTGGGTTAGAATTTCAGATTTAAATTCATTGATGAGGTCACAGAAGTATTTCTTTATTTCTGATGAGGCCATGTCTGATATTGCATGTTTGCTGCCCTCGATCTCCTCTGCATTCACCTCTCTTGGACTTAATACTCCCTGGGTCAGCAGTTGGAGGCTTTTTGTTGTTTCTTTGTCTTGTCATGTTTTTGGTTTCTCTCAGACAGGTGAATGGTGGGGGTCTTAGGACCTTTTCGTGTTGCTTACAGTTTTTCTGCAGCGTACTGGCTAGGGGATTGCTGCCTTCTCCAGTCTGCTGTTGATCTGTGAGGTGCACACAGGGGTGATGTGGGCCAGACCCTCCCCTCTAAGTCAGTCAACCAATGAGTGTCTTCAGCACATTAATGTGTGCTCTGCAGATGTCACAGGTTTGAGACAGCCTTGTCCCTGGCTATTGGGTCCCAACCAGGGGCATGGCCCAGCCCAAGCAGATCCCAATAATACACCGACTGATGCTGCTTCCGTTGTCGATTCAAGCCTGTCCCAATAATACACCGACTGATGCTGCTTCTGTTGTCAATTCAAGCCTGTCCTGCCCAACTCCAATATATTGTCTAGTTAGTCACCCCTCTGGAGAACCCAGTTCTCGGCACTCACCATAGTCCGTGCAGCTCGATTCACCGGTTCCACTTCCTGTTGCAGCACCTCCTCCCACCAAGGGTCTTGGGCTCACCAACCCCCCACTCTTGGCAGGGCCACGACCTCAGCTCGATCGTGAGTCACCCGACTCTAAGATGCGCCCAGTAGTGACCTGAGCGTGCCCAGCTCCAGCTCTCCATCCACGCTTCTTCTTATCTTTTTTCTTTTTCTTTTTCCTCAGTTTCTTCCTGGGTCGTGAGAATTCCTCTCCTTTCGTCTGGTCTTCTCCATGGTGTTAAATTCTAGCATCTGAGTTGTTTTTCTCAGAGAGGCTCTCCATCGTGCTACCTATCAATCGGCCATCTTTTTTCTACCCGCATTTGTTTATTTTTACAAAAACGGGATCATGCTTAATATTGTTTTGCGACTTGCTTTGTTCTTCTAGCAATTCAGTGTGAATGTTTTTCCATGCCATGTCTGTGACCTACTGTATAGTTATTTTTCTTTATTTTATTTTAAGAGGAAAAAAAAAGCAAAACAGAAAAAAGGGTAGAAACAGTACGGAATTTCAAAAAAAATAAACAGTAAGAAATCACAAGATGATAAATTACATATTGTCTTCTTAGATGCAGTTGTTCAAGTTACAAAATTAAAGCATACAAAGTGGACATTCAAACAGTGAGGCTGCAACAGTTCTTTTAGTAAAATACAGCAGAACAAGACAGAACAAAGCCAATTGAGACAGTGTAGTGAAATTGGTACAGAACTTCACAATGGGTTACCAGGATAAGAGTAATAGGTACAATAGTATATCTCCCTTTCTTCACAACAGTTGTTCTTTCAATCAGGTACAGCAAAATGGAAGGAAATACCAAACTTATAAAAACAGAATATTGAATAGAGCAATACCATTAATCAGAACAGAGCAAATCAGTGATAAAGATATTTGCCTTCTAAGAGATGGTAGAAGGAAATCCCCTTTATTTCCTATATTGCATACCTTGATCCTCTGAAGAGATACTCAGATCTCTGGCTCCCACATGCTAACAGGGGTGGAGGGGATGGATATTTGATCCTTAGCCCTCGTGCCAGAAGGCTCACAGCTGCTTACCAGAGTGGTGAGCTGGCTGCTTGTTTTCCCAGCCCCCCAAGTTCCAACATGGCATGGAGCTCAGGAAATGCCGATGGTTCTCACTCTGGGCTTGCCAGGCCACAACCGCTTACCAGAGTGGTGAGCTGGCTGCTTGTGTGTGGTTACTTTTCAATAGGACCATGGTAGTCTTTTGTGTGGATGGATCATCATTTAATACTATTGGTGGACAAACTCAGAGTTTGAGCATGTTGTCAGGGACCTTCATTAATGTCACTTTTGAAAGCTCTTTCCTAATTGATCTTTATATTTTCAGTGGGATCTCTGTATGCTGTCCTACTTGTACTAGATACATCTTCCTTCACACCTCCCCAGCTAACATGCACATGCATAGATTTACACAAAATCTTTTTCATATACTCAGGGTTGGGCCATACTTTTTTTTTTATTACAATATAATCCATTAACCATATGCCTTCTTAAAGTGCCCAGTTCAGTAGGTGCTAATATATTCAGAGCTGTGCACCCAGTACCATTGTATAATTTGAAACATTTTCATTGCTCCAGAAAGAAGTCACATACCTTGTTATCCCTCCTCGAGTGGCCAACATGATGAAACAGTTGGTCACAGGAGCAGTTTTCCGTTTCTATCTAAACAGGAAGCAGTTCAGTTCTTCAACGTGACTACACTCCAGAAGGAGCTGTATGACTTTGCTAAGGAAAATATAATGGACGATGACGAGGTAAGTTTTCATGCTTAGCACACGTCTGGCTGACAGAGACTCATATCTTTTCTGGAATCACTGGAAGGCTGAGTTGTTCCTGAAATGAGTGACGGAAGGGGCCCTTGAGAAGACAGTTGCTGTGAGTGTTTTAATGGAAATCAGACAGCTGGGCCTGAGTGGTCCATTTCCTGGTGGCAAAGTCTGAAGCGGGGGCAGTGCGACAGGAGTCCACCAGAGTCACCCAGCCATCAGGCTGAACTCTTCTTAATAAAAATGGTGCGGTGATTTAGAAACTTCCAATCCTAATTTTTCTCTTAGACCATAGTTACTTCTTCTTTGGTAAATTACATTCTTAGGGTAAGCATTTTATCATTCTCTGGAATTCCTTGAGGTCTCTTGATTAATCCTGTTTTAAACCAGGCATGGTGGCACACGTCTTTAATGCCAGAGCTCTGGAGGCTAAGGCAGGAGCATAGCTGCAAATTGAGACCAGCCTTAACTACATAGTGAGACCTTGTCTCAAAAAGATAAAAAGATTTTTAAAAATCCTGTTTTAGCCAACTCAGGTTTCAGTTGGTCATAGAGTGATCAGGGACATAGAGTGATCATAGGTTTGGGTCAGGGACAACTATGTCACAGAAAAGCCACCACTAGGAATATTACTTAGAAATTCACTTGGAACAAACTAAGAAATGCTCTCTAAAAAAGCTGGAATTTTCCACAGTTAGTGCTTGGAAGAGCTCTCAGATTAGCCAGGATTATCATGCCTATAATCCCAGCACACCGGGAGACTGAGGCAGGAGGATGGCAAGTTTGAGTCCATCCTGGGCCACTTAGTGACTTTGTGGGACCCTGTCTCAAGATGTAGGGGGAAGAGAGAGAGAGAGAGATTGAGATCTGAGCCCATTCTGCTCTGACCCTTATGTTATGGATGAGGAGTTTGGGGTACAGAGAGTTTTTGAGCTGCTAGCCCAGAGAAGGGGACCCACAGATCCGCTTTTCCTGCTATCCCAGTTTCGGGTGAAACACTTTTGAATAACACATTGTCAGAGAAATTTTCTGTGTACAAATTTATATGAGATAAACCCATCACTGGGATTAAGGAACTGAGCCTCAATTTTTTATCTATAAAGTAGCAATAAAACTCTGACCCTCCCAGAGTTGTGCTACTAAAACGCCGTGTTGTGTGGAGGTGCTGTGTAAACCAGGAAGGGATGCTTGCCCGTAGCAATGAGGTTGGTTGCTGTGGTCTGAGAAATGTGGTGTGGTGGTCGTGGCAGAAAGGAGGCTGATAGTGACTTTGTGGGAGAGCTGCTAATGGAGAGGGGTGGGGAAGGACCCTTAAGTTGAGCCTTCCAGAGGGTAGCTGGAGTGTCCCCTTCACACAGGTCATCTGACATGGAGTTCACAGGGAGTGGAAGCTGAGGCCCCTCCACTGGGAGAGACAAATCAGGTCTTTGGGCTGCATTCAGGCCAGTAAAGACAACTGCTTTTGCCCAAGGAGAAAGTTAGAGGGGGCCTCCTGTCTCTGCCCACCAGCACTTTTAGAGTCAGACAGCCTCCCTAACAGAGCTGTCCTGTTGTCTTTTCCAGGGAGAGGTGATAGAATTCGTGGATGACCTCTTGGAACTGGAGGAAACGGGCTAGTCCACAGCCACCAACGGGACTTCACTTTGATGTTCAGGACACAGATTCTTTGCTCTCCTTTCCCAGTATCCAGGTGTTGATACCTCAGAGCCTTCCCTTTGCTCTGCGCAGTGAAAGGGAAGCCCCCGCCCCTGACTACATGTGACGGGATGACCCCCCCACGCTGCCTTCCATCCGTCTTGCCCGCCCTCACACCTGCTTCCCAGTGTTCAGACCTGTCTTCCTGCCATTTTCCTGCCTTCCCCAATTTTGCATCTGTCTCCCCCACGTTCCCACCTGCCTTCCCAATGTTCACATCTTGTCCCATGTTCACCCCATCTGCCTTGTGTTCATACCCATCTCCCCCATGCTCACAGGTGCCTTTCCCACCATTTTGGTTGGGAGGACAGTCTTCCGTGGTTTGTTGTTTTCTCCCCCCAGGAAAATCAGTATTATTTTTTAAATAACAAAAACACTTCTAAAGGATGATGATTGTGAAAACCTTCTTTGGTCTCTCTGCTCTTCAGACTTTAGTCTCTTTTCTTTTACCCAGGAAAGATGTCAGAAGATAAAGGCTAAACTTCCCCAAGCCTCCTGATGGTCTTTACTTGGTCTGACCTGCACCACTTCTTGCATGCACTGAAAACAAGCTAGGTAGATGTGTAGAATACAGAAGCATGGCTTTTGCCTAACACTCTCGAAAACGTACAGAGGTTGACCAATCTCATTTGAAAACAGTGCTTGGTTGTATGTCTCAAAGTTGGAAATGGAAAGCCAGAGGAAGTCTACCTTGCGTGTGTGTGTGTGTGTGTGTGTGTGTGTGTGTGTGTTACTAAGGGGCATTTCACACTAAGCTACATCTCTAGCCCTTTTTTATATTTGTGATAGGGACTTGCTAAGTTGCTCAGGCTGGGCTTGAACTTGTGATAATCCTGCTTTAGCCTCCTAGAGTGCTGGGAATCCAGGCATGCACTACGTCCAACTTGGAAGTCCAGCATCATTCATTCTTTCAGTGACTATTTGTGGAGTACTTGCTATGTGCTAGACATTGACCTAGATCTAGAGATGCTGCATAGAATAACAAGAAAAGAAATTTCCTGTTCTTTCAGAGCTTATATCCTACAGGAAGGAAAAGATAATGAGTTAACAGAAATAAACATACACAAGGCATCAGCAGGTAATAATAGCTATAGAGAAAAATAAAGGTGTGGGTGGGGGCAAGGACAGATGGCATCAAGCCTTAATGGCCAGACTCAGATGTTTGGCTTGTGTGGAGAAGGCCGGGCCATCTGGAGGTTCCAACAGAGCAGTGTCTTCACTGTGTTTTACCAGGGCACTCTCGTTGCTGCTTGGCTGGAACCTGAGAGAGCCCCGTGGAAGCAAGGGTGACCAGAGGAGGCTCTCTGAGGTCCCAGACTTGGATCTGGGCTGGTGCCACAGTGACACACAGCCAGTTCTAGATTTATTCTGAAGGCAGTGCTGACAAATCTCATTGGCACTGCCAATGTGGAGTGTAAGAGAGAGGAGTTGAGGATGGCATCGTGGTTCCTATCCTGAATAACGGGAAGGAAGGAGTCACCATTAACTGCAGCAGGGAAGATGGGGTGGGGCTTGGGGAATTTGGTGCACAGTGGGTGGCCTGAGGTTAGGGTGGGAAGTTTAGGCCGCAGATGGTCTGGAGTGCAGTTGGTCTGGTTCTCAGCAGAGCCAGAGACATCCCAGCACAACATCAGTTTGGTGCTTGCAGGAGAACCTGCGATGGCCCCTCGGTTGTTGGCTGTGAGGAATCTGCTGGGGGAAAAGGGGTCTTTGAAGGTGGGGCTTCAGTCAAGGGCAGTTCTCTGGGAAAGATGGCTGTGGGTCCCCAGTTTCCAGTGTGCTCAGTTAGACAGGGGCTGGAGCGCAGGGGTCTGCTAGGAGCACTGACTTCGGGGTCTTCAGCATGGCGGATGCCCTTGAAGCTGTGAGGCTGCATGGGGCCACCTGGATAGTATGGATATATTCCTGAGCTAAGGACCAAGGCCAGGCACTCTTGGAAAGACCAGCCAAAGAGACACCCATGTTTAGGAGCAGAAAAGCAGGGGAGTGTGGGGTTCTGGGAGCTGAGTTCTTTTTTGGGGGAAGGGACACTGGGGATTGAATCCAGGGCCCTGAGCTACATCCTGGGCCCTTGGTTTTTTGTTTTGTTTTGTTTTGTTTTTTGGTACTGGGAATTGAACTCACAACCTCGTGCTTACCAGGCAGGCCCTTATGCCCTGAGCTAAATCCCCAACTCCCATTTTTTAAAAAAAATGTTATTTTGAGACTGGGTCTCACTAAGTCACTAAATTGATCAGAGTGGGCTCAAACTTCTAGTTCTCCTGCCTCAGCTTCCCAGAGTACTGGGAGTTCAGGTGTGCACCATCACATCCACCTAGCTGAGCTCTCTTTGTTGAAACTTTTTTCCTTCACACATCTGTCTGGTCGAGACTTTCCTAACCTTTGGGAGACAGGCTTTTCCCATAGTGCAGTGGTATAGACTAAAAGGAGATCGTGATGAGGATCTGTGTACCATGGTCATTCATCGGGGGTCAGACACTCACACATCTGTGCTTTTCAGGCCTCAGTTTCCCTCCAAGACACTATTCCAACCCCTGGGAACTTGGGGGCATCCTCCTGTTTCTCCTTCTGCCCGACACCTCCCTGACTTTCCTCCTGTGTCCCTCATCCACCAGAGAGCACTTCCTGTTTCACCCACACAAGACGCCTGTGGCAGGTTCTTCCGGGTCCCCAGCCTGAGACAGCGGCCCTCCCACTTCTGTCTGAAGCGGCCCAGGACAGCAGACTATCTGTACCCTCAGGGAATTGTTCAGCCAAAACAGTGTGTGTGTTTTGATGGGCACCCTTTCAGCGGTGATGCCCAGTGACAGTTTGGCTTTTTGTGGGCTACTGCTGGGGAAGATAGCTGTTACCCATGGGATGCTGGGTTCCCATTCCCTTCTGTGCCCCACCCCCTACTCCACCAGAGAAAACTCCTATGTCATCTAGGAAGAGGGTCTTAGGGCAGGATTGTAATGGAGTGGGGGACCCAGAGAGTGGGCCCCTTACTGTGCAGATAATATACCTAGCTGCTGAGCTCCTGGCTGGGGTGAACATAAAGAAGCTCCCCCTAGGGACCCAGTCTGGCTGGAGCTCCTATCACTGCTCCAGTGTGCCCTGCACAGCTACCCTTTGCTTCTCTCCCTGGGAATCTGGGAGACCTTTCTGTAAGCAATGTCCCAAATAGGGACTGAGTTGGTACGTGTGTAGATCCTTATTAGCTCTCTGAAGTTGGCCCCCTTTCATTGGGTCTGAAAATCACCTTTGCCCCCACTCTAGAGGTGTCCCCTGAGAGAAGACAGCCTAGTGACAGTATGGTCAACATTAACAGCACTTAGCTTTAAGGCTGAGTTATTACTTTTTTATTTCAAAGGAAATTAAACCAATCTGGGGGGTGGGGAGAAAAAGTAGGCTGCTCCCTCAAAGCCTACCATGAAGCCCCAGTGTTGAGAACGTACTCAACAACCTCAGCCCGACACCTCCCTAAGTGTGTTTCTTGGAAGAGCCTGGAAGAGTTCTGGATCAAGACGCCATAGGCTCAGCATCAGTTTGGCCAGTCCTTTGAAAAAGCAAACACGTCTGTAAGCATTGTAGGAGTTTCCAGGTCTACTCTTAAGATGCCACACTTGTCCTCTGCCCCACCAGCATGGAGCACAATGGTTGCCCTGTCTGGTTAGACAAGTGCCATGGCGGGGCATCTCTCCAGCTCCAGTGCCACTCGCAGTCCATGCAGGAGGCACCTACTGGGCAGGGTCCAAAGCCAACCCCGCAACCCTGCTGGTGCTGATTTGACAGGAGCCGTGACAGGCCAAGGAGGTTTGTGCATAGACATATTCACAGATGATGGAAACACGGAAGGGTAGCACAGACCAACATGTTCAACACAAATAGCTTTGAGTTTCGAGATGTTCTAGTGGCTGCCACTAAGCTGCAGGACTCAGCCCTGGTCTGAGGGAGAGGTACTGGAAATGGTGACCACAACGGCCGCCTTAGGAAGGACATGTGTGCTCTTAGGAGTTCTTATTAAGGGAATTTTAAGAGCACAATAATTTTATTGAACCTGAGTGGCAAACAGAAAATGATTTGTTAGATTGTCAATGGGAAAGGGTTTATTAGGACTGCTGGTGGAATAAACAGTGGCCAGCTTCTGCCAACATTTATGGAAATAACGTTTTTAACTTTTAAATGTGAACTGTAAGCCGAAGCTACCTCAGTTTTTTTTTTTTTTTAATTCAATACTTAAACTGTGGGGAAAAGGTGGATCAGTGCCAGAGAAAACATTCTCATTTAATAGTGTTTGAACATGGAGCTGCAACACAGTTTGTAACGAGGTACTGAGAAAAAACCACAACTAATCCTTCATCGCAGCTGTCTGAACTCTTGATCATCTGCCATCCCCCAAACAGCAACTTCTTTTTTCTGGTGACTCCAGTCTTGAATGACCCAGTGTGGAGAGTTTAAACTATGTACAGGAGGGTAGGGGGAAGGAAAGGAGCTTCAGCCAAAGGCTTTTGCATCGCTCTTCCTGTGTCTACAGCCAGGGGCAAGACCAGTCCTCATGTCTGTCTCATGGCATCTCCCTGCCTGAGGCGACACTATGACCAACCAGCTTTGTCTTGACTCATCCTTCCCCCAAAACAAGAGTCAGGAGCCACGCTGGTTGTTGAGAGAGTGCTTGCCTCTCAGGGTAAGCACAGAGCAGACAGATCCCTGCACCTAGCTGCTCTCCCAACAGTGCCAGACTTGTTTGCTGAAGGACTAAATGCTATGGCTCAATGTCCTCTGTAACCTGGCAGGTAAGATATCACTGCCTCATTTTATAAGAACAGGGAGGAGCTAAATAATGTGACCAATATGTCCCAAAGTTTTGTCACTCACTTAGGTTTGCAGGCAGTGGGACAAACTAAATGTTCTTGATGTCCTTTGTCACCTCTCTTCCTTAAATTAGGGTGGTCCGTGCAATCTCATTCTTGCAGGAAATTAGAACTTAGACAATAAAACATTTTTAAAAGTCTGTGTTTTACTTTGTTTATTCACCACCACGTTCTTTTGCGTTACTGGATGGGACTATCATAGCCACACCCAGTCGTTTCAGAACACACATTATATTGAGCTCTGTTTTTGCGAGTCCATGAAATTTCTGACATTCACCTAACAAGCAAAACTCTCATACTAAAGACTCCTGAGTGTCATGAAGCAGGGGTGGTCCTCACTAGTCATGAGCTGGCCAAGGTCTGGTAAGGCAATGAAGGCTCATGCCTCTCCCTGGGAAGATCTGCTCTGGGAATCCTGCTAGGAAAAATGTCCAGGTTTGGGATTCTAGTAGGAAAAACATCTGGATTCTATTTTGAACGAGGACCCAAAGCTTCTTCAGGCATGACTGCCAACAACTGCCCCATGTGGTAAAGGGCAAATGAGGGGGAAGAAGAGAGGAGGAGGAGGCTGGTGGAAAGAATGAGGCCCCATCCTGAACAAAGACAAGAGGTGCACGTCAGTTTGAGCATCAGTACTTTGGAGATACAGTAGCGAGCAGGGGCTTTTGTGATGTCATCCCGGGAATACCAGAGGACACCATGAAAGGGTTGGGACTGAGGAGTGGAGATGTAGGGAGTAAGAGTCTGAGTGCTGATCATGTCCTACGTCCAGATCCCTTCAAGTAAGGCCTTGTGCAAGTGATGAAGTGCTCTCCAGAGAAAGGTGAAAAGCCAGCTGTGATGGTGTTCTACAGGCCCACACTATGGGAGGCTGAAGCAGGAGGACTGCAGGTTGAATCCCATCCCGAGGCAAACTGGAAACTTAGTGACATCCTGTCTCAAAGTTGTTTCTTTTGTTTTCCTAAAGGCTGGGGCTGGACCACAGTACTATGAGGTTGGGGAGGGGGCAGACGAGAAAAAAGGAGTGAGTTGGCTAGGAGTGTAGCTCATTGGTTCAGCACTTGGCTAGAGTATGGGAGGCCCTGGGTTTGCTCTCCAGTACCACCAACACAAAAAGGAAAGGAAGAAAGCAGCAAGTAAAGATGTGTCCTTAGTTGGGCCAGCTCCAGGCTGATCTCCTTGGCACTCTGCAGCCATGAGCTGGTCTTCCTCCAAGGCAAGGAAGCTGGCCTTTTGTATCCCCATGGCAGCTAGTCTAGCAGTGTCAAGATGGGTCTCACTTCCTGGGTGAAGGCAGTTCTGTGCGTCAGCAAGTTACACTTCAGTGCTTATAAGCATTTTAGCAGCTGACACTCAGCAGCTGGGAAATGGGTTCACCTGCCTAGTGAAGGAGATTTTGGAGGGCTGTCAACAGTGGTGTCCACAATGTGGGAGGCTTATGAGTGTGAACCTCTCGTGGTCACAGAGGCACAAGGACATAAGGGAGAGGAAGTGGTACTGATGTCTTAGAGCTGGATTCCACTGTTTCCCCTCTGGGTCTCTTCCACCCTTCCCTATGATCTAGGAGCCTGATGTGTCTCTATGGTCTACCTTGCTGGCATCCCTTGCCCTTTGACTTGTTGCCAAGGGGACACATATACAAGAGAAGAGGTGTGGGTCTTTAACACCTGTTTCTTCCAGGCCACAGACCAACCGTGGCCGTATGTGTGAGGCCAGAGCTCTGGTCCAGCAGCATCTTTCCTGCTGCTCAAGCTCTCACTGGGTCCCCTACTAGCTCTTACACCATGCCTTAGGATTCTCTTAACCCTGCCCACACCTTTGTAAGTAATTCCTCCAACTAACCCACTTCAATGAATCCTCTGAGTATCCAATCAGTGAAGAAAAGGGAGATAATCAGTTCTGGTCTCTTAGACTGGTGGTTCTCAGACTTTACTATGCATGCCCATCACCAGTCATCTTGTTCAATGCAGGCTTTGATGCAGCAGGTCCAGGGCTGGGCCTGAGGTTCTGCGCATTTATCAAGCTCCTATGGGGCATGTCCATGCTGTTGGTGCCCAAATCACTCGCTGCACAGCCTGGTCCTGAGGTAAGGAAGAGGGAGGGAAGGACAGGAGGTCTCTGAAGTCCTGCTGCAGAAGGTAATATGGCTAACAGGTTTATAGAGGGTAGAATTAAGAATAACACATATTAAGATACTATTTTCAAGATACTAGGGGATTCTTAAAGAATAATCATGGTGCAATAACCCAGAAATAAGAGATATTCAGCAATATTTGGGGAAATATTTATTAAAATATATCAGAAGCTTTGTGTTAATAAAACCCTTTCCCCCCTCAGTGTTTATGAGCATTAAATCTTTACCAGTCTTCAAAATGTGCATAATGATGTACAGTTTAGGTTTACAGTGTTTTAATTATTCCCTTTTGACACACATTTTTAGATCCTATAACAATTTATACAACACCAAATCAGTAAAAACTTAAAAACTGATGTGTTAGGTTTACTTTACAGTCCAGGTCTATAACATAACACATTTACATGTATTAATTTGTAATAAACTCATTAATACATTTGTACTGATATTGCCTGTTTATGTTTTGGTATAAATTCAGTGTTCTAGGTTATTACACAATAGTTACTAACAGTCCTAATGTTGACACAAGTTGTTTTATATAGTTAAATTAGAAAAGTTGTCTTGTAATAGATTCCAATCTAATTTAAAAAATATATACAGTGTCTGGCTCTTATTCTGTTCTGTTCTGAAGTTTTGGTACATTCAGAAAATATTTCATTCCTACTGTTTTAAATTTCATCCAATGCATAGGTATTCCAGTTGATTACCTCAGGCCTTTGTATTACCCAGCTATGGAAATTAAGATCTTTGGCTATACTGTACTATCTTAAAAGCTACTTATCCTATTAGCTTTCCAAAGCTTGCACTGAAAAGAGGTGTCAGGGTAGGAAATGCAAGAATTCCTTTCCTCTTTATGTAGAACACCACCAACTTTCCAATTCTATGTAATTTAAAAAATCAAGATTTCTCTCATACCACACAAAAACTTGAAAGAAATGCAATGTTTTCATCAATTTTACCACTAAAAACTATTTGATTAGAAAATAATTTCTGATTGATAGTAGAAAAATGTGGTATGTTTATTTTCTGGGTCAACACATGAGAGACTGTTGGAGGGAGTGTTCTGGCAGCTTCAACAGTGCCTTAGGTGCAAGCGGCATAGCCTGACTTTCACGCAAGACAGACCATGGGTGTCATCTGTCCTCTGCCTCCAGTGCTTCAGCTGGCCTCAAAGTTTACAATGTAGGGTATAAACCAATGGCTCTCCACTTTGAGAGCACTGGGCTCTGCCCCCAGGGGTGCTGTTTCCTGAGTCTGGGGCAGGACAGGAGAATTTGCATCTCCAACTAGTTCCCAGGTGCTGCTGATGCTGGTGGTCTGGGGGCCACCCTTTGAGAGCCACTGTCATAAGCAATGTTGAGCCACCATGAAACATGGTCTAGGTGCTAGGCTGGACTCTTCCCCATGAGTAAAAAAATAGATCAACACAGATCACTTCATGTTCCCTTTCAATTCTTCTCTATCAAGATACTTTAGTCTTAGGCCTTCTTCAAACATTTTTTCCTCCATGTCTACTATAATCTCGAAGGAGGAACCTAAGGATTGAATTTTGTTAGTCCTGGCAGAAATTTCAAGACAGTTTTGGGAACAGACTAGTCAAAGACAACTAGAGGAAATGGCCCTTACTGGTACAGAGCTTACCTTGTTTTTAAAAAACGTTGAGGTGTTCCACAGAATGGAGGGAGAGGAGGTGGGTGTGTGTCTTCACTCCTCACCACTCCAGAGCAAAACATCAGCCTGAACAATTATAAAGACATCTACAAGTTTGTGGACTGTGTCCTGGATCTTGGCTCATTTACCTTCAGGGACAACATAATTTTATTTGTTTGCTTTTTTTTTTTTTTTGGTACCAGGGATCAAACTCACAACCTTGCACTTGCCAGGCAGTCGCTCATAGCACTGGCCCTAGGATGACAATTTTAAAAGCATCGTTCTTCTGTGCCCCCACTCCCTCTATTAACATTTATAACATTGCTTTCAAACACTCGATTTACCAAACCTATTTCAAACGTTTCATTTTCTTTTTTTTTTTTTGGTACTGGGGATTGAACTCATGACCTCGTGCTTGCCAGAGAAGCACTTATGCCACTGAGCTAAATCCCCAGCCCTGATTTCTTTCTTAAAAAAAGGAAAAGAGCAACATCTTGACAATGGAAGCAAGGCCTTATATCTGAATTAGGGCCCGAGGCCAGATCTGGGGTTAATGAAATCGATTCCAGGCAGATGGGGAAAAGACACTGACGCCTGTGCTGATGCCACTGAAACCTGCCTGCTTCACTGGGTGCCTCGAGCCACTTCTCAGCCGACAGAACACAAACCTGAGAAGAAACAGACTAGCCCTGCTCCACCTGAGTTCTTACGAGTTACCAGGATTCCTCAGCATGATGCAGTGGCTTTGAGAGAGCCCACTGCAGCAGGGACTAGACCTTCTCCATCTCAATCTGCTGGTGGTAATGCCGAGCTGGCCGTTGGCCCACATTCAGCTTGTACACCGAGCTCTTGTGCTGGCACCTGCGGTAACCCCACACGGCCCCCACACTCGCCAGGACCAGCAGCAGGCATAGGACAGTGACAACGGTAGCGATCACAGGGCCTCTGCTGAGGCTGGGACACTCGTCCCCCACACACGGCTTCAAGGTTGCAAGGAGCTCCTCCTCACTTGCAGCTGGCCCAGGGCCCTCCTGTCCCAAGAAGTCCTCAGAGAGCAGGTATGGGAAGCTATCCCGGACCTCAGGAGCAGCGGTTTCCACTGGAAGCTGGGTGGCTGCCGTGCTGGCGGAGGGGACGTTGCTGGTCATCTGCTGGACAGCAGTTGGTGTTTCCATCTCCAAGGTAGAGCTGGTGAGTTCATAGGGTGGAGTGGCCATGAGTGACTTCTCTGTGGTGAATCTCCAAGGTACAGTTGACTGGTGCTTGATCAAGGCATCACCGCTGTCCTGAGGACCTTCGGTCTCAGACACATTCATGGGTGTGGGAGCCAAAGCCTCCACATCTAGCACTTCGGAGGGAATAACTGAACTGTGGATCAAGGCCTTGCCGGGGGTGAGGGTGGTACTTTTGGGCATTTTAACTTCCACAAGAGCTGGCTGGTCAGGAGTCACCAACACGCTGTCATCCAGTCTGTCTGATCCAGGCCCCTTGTCCTTGTCCTCCTCTTCTGCCTCTCCCTTCCTCCAAGCCCCATCTGTCACAGGGTAGCCATCTAACCAGGACTCATCACTGCTGCTCACCACCAGGTCCCCTGCTTTGCTGTCACTCCTGTCCACAGATGACCCCAAGGGTCCATCAGTGCTGCCATAGGTCACCCTGGTTTCAGGCTCACTCAGGACAAGTTTCACTGTACTGTGGTTGTCTCCAGCAGGAAACCGCTTTTTGCTATCATCATCAACACCCCTTTCCAAATCAGGTTTGTGGAAAGTCTCAGCAGGAAACCAGAACGAGTGCTTTTGGTTTAGCTGGGATTTTGGCAAGTCTGTGGGGACAGTGTGCCAGGTGCCAGCCAAGCCTGTGTTTGGAACAAAAGGTTTATGCTGGGCAGTATTTTCTTTCCTCACTGAAATGGAGACCAGACGGTCTTGTTTTGGTGCCTCTTCAGAGACTTCTGTCTGACCTTTGTCCTCTTCTGCCTCTGAACGGGAATCTTCCATGAGCTCTCTGAATGACACAGACCTGTCATCTGGGAAATTATCCTCATAGTCAATATGGGCCTCAGCCTCATCTGGAAGGAAGGAGGGAGAAACCTCTTTAGGTCTAAAAGCACAGAGTCAGTTCAGGACCAGATAAAGAAATGAATTCATCAGACAGAATAGTTTGTGTTGTCATTGTTTGATTGTTTGTTCATTTTTATGCTTTTTGTAACTTGAATAACTACTTCTGAAATAGCAATATGTATTAGATTAACTAGTGATGATTTCTTAATGTTATTTTTTCTCTTAATGTCATTTTTTTGAAATTCTGTATCATTTCTAATCTTTTTTCTGTTTTGCTTTTTTTAAAATAAAAAAATGAAAAGCACAAAGATTGGAACACAATAAATAATAGTATCATCTATGAATCATGGGCAACCCAAAGAATGTATATATAGGTTTTTTTTTTTTTTTTTTGGTACCGGGGATCAAACTCATGACCTCGTGCTTGCCAGGCAGGCACTTTAGCCACTGAACTAAATCCCCAGCCCCAAAGAATGTATATATAAACCGTTACAATGAATATGTGAGTTATTCAAGGACACTGGGTCTACATTAAATATAGACATCAACTATATTTCTACATATTAGCAATAAACAGAAAGCAAAACATTTAAAGAACGCCATATATAATAGCACAAAAATATCAAATACCTAAGTGGGTGTGGTGGTGCATGCCTGTAATCCCAGCACTTGGGAGGCTGAGACAGGGGGACTGCCATGAGTTTAAGATCAGCCTGGACTATACAGCCAGACTCTGTCTCAAAGAAACTTTAAAAAAAAAACTAAAACTAAATTTAACAAAAAAGGCTGTAAGACTTCGATGTGGAATGTACAAAATTAAAGACTTAAACAAATGAAGAAATGTACCATGATTCTGTAAGGAAGGCTCAATATTTTCAATTCTCCCAAATGATCCGTGTAAATTTTTTTTTCTTGAAGTACAGGGAGTTTAATCAGGGTCTTTGAACTGACCTACATCCCCAGTTCTTTATTCATTTTTTATTTTGAGACAAATTCTGGCTAAGTTGTGTATAAGGCTCAAACTCACAATTCTCCTGCTTCAGTCTTTGAAGTGCTAGGAGCACAGCACTACATCCAGCTGATCCATCTAGAGTTAATTGAGTTCTAAATAAAAAACTCAATTAGCAAGTCCATGCTAACCTTTTTGGAAATGTAATAGGCTAAGGATAGACAAGGTAATCTTATGAAAAAAACTTGGAGGACACATACTATAAAATTTCATAAAACTAGATTATTTTTTAAGGTCGTGGTATTGGTACAAAGATAGATACCTGGACTGTATCAAAATTAAAACTTCTGTTCATCAAAGCCACCATAATAAGAGGCACAGAATTGGAGGAGATACTGGCAATACATATAACCTGCAAAGGACTCGTATTTAGAATTTTAAATATACTCCTGCAAATCAATACTAAACAGACAAAGCACAGATAAGTTGGTAAAATGCTTGAAATGGCACATCACCAAAAAGATCACCAAAAAGATACATTAAATGTGTAACATTGAGCCATCTCACTAATATGTCAGAGAAATGCTAATTGCAGTCATAATGAAATGCCACTGTATAGCACAATAAATAACATTAAAATGTCATGTATTAACCAGCATATGAAGCACTGTTAGCAGCAGTATGAACTGGCACAAATACTGGGCATTTCTACTAAAATTAAACATGCTCCATGACAGCAATTCTACTTTTACATCTACACTCATCAGTAATATGTGCACACAAGTGCCAGAATTGATCTACAGAAATATTCATATTAACCACAGCCTGTAAACAATTTAAATAGCCATTAATTACAGAACAGAACTCTTGTCCTTACTTTGAGCATTACTTCCTGGCTCCAGTGCAGATTCCTCAGCCTACTGGCACAGATTCTTCATCCCACTGACTTTCTAGCTCCTACTACTGACTTCTGGGCCTTCCCAGTGCAGATGTGAGACACTGTCATGGGCTCTAGACCTCCAGTTGGATTCATGGAAGACATCGCTATGGGTTCAAGGTCTTAAACTGGACTCGTGCAGGACATTGCCATGCGATCCAGGCCCTCAGCTCAGCTGGATTCTTTGGGTCTCTAATGTGCAAACAGGTATCCCACACTGTTTTCCACTGACCTTTGGGTGAATACTATAAAATAATCTGTCAATTATATGTGCTGTATTAACTACATTCCCTTGTAAACCCCTACTACAACTTTTTTACTGTAGTAAATTGTTTTTAAACTTACACATTTACCTCAGTTTGTGTCTCTCTCTCTCTGTCTCTCTCTCTCTCTATATATATATATGCAACACTCTTTAAACATACACAAAGTAAACAATACACCAATTATATAAAGTACATATAATGTTTTATTTCACTCTCTGAGGTAGAGACATACAAAGTTCTTATAGATGGAGAAATAGAACCTCAGTCAGTCATCCTTGGATAACAGGATCTGTGTTCTCCATTCACTTCTGGATTCCTAGGATCAACAAGCTTCCTCACACAGTCATTAAATGGTTTTGTTGTTGTTGTTTTTGGTTTTGGTTTTTTTTTTTTTTTTTTTTTTTGGTACTGGGGCTCGAACTCACGACCTCATACTTGCCAGGGCAGGTGCTTATGCTGCTGAGATAAATCCCAGGCCCAGCTTATCACTTTTGACTTGCAGTATTTGGTGGAAGTCTTATGCACCTCCACTCTCCTGCCTAGAGCTCTTCTTCCTATCAGCTGCCATATGAAAAAGCCCAGGCTGCTGAAAGATGAGCGACTATGTGGAGGAGATGTGAACATCCAATCCTAGATGTCCTGAGGTTATACTAAACCAGCTAGCTCTGGCTGTCTCAGAAGCTGCTCACATTCACTTGAGTAAGCCCAGCCAAGATGAGAAGCACAATCCAGCTGAGCCCAGCTCCAACTACTAACCAAATGCATTGGAGCTAAATAAGTGATTATTGTTTTAAGCCACTAAGCTAGCACACTAGCACAGGACTATGGGACCATGTCCAACTTAAAAGAAATGAACTGCTTGTTTAGTTTCTCTTAATACCTGTTGTGGTTTATGTCAGGGGCCCCCAAGCCTCATGCATTATGGACTCAACCAAATCTAGCATTTATAATTGGTTCATTGTCAAGTGCTGGGATTGGTGGTGTGAGTGCTACACCCACCTAGGAGTGGAGCCAGTATAGGATGTAACAGCACAGCAGGAAGAAGGTGTCTCTCTCTCTCTTGCTGGCTGGGGCCTTGCTGTTTGTAGCCACCATGAAGGACTTACCCACCATGCCATGCTGCTTTGCAGCCAACTGAGTATGGACTGAAACCTCCAAGAACTGTGAGAAATAAACCTTTCCTTCTTTCATGTTGGGCATCAGGTATTTTGTCTCAGCAATCAGAGTGAAAAGTAACTAAGACAATACCCAAAGTCCTTCTGAAAAGATGCCACTGTTGAAGGACTAGTTGAATACACAGATGTACACATGGGAATGGAACACACACAGAGATACACACCTTTCCATGCTGAGTGTATATTTTCTTCCTAGCGTCTCCTTGGTGCCTTGACTCCTATTGATTCACAAGGGCACCACACTAGGACTTTCTTCCCCATTGCTAGTAGATTCAGCACAACAAGGCAGAGGTAAATTCTTCATCAAAATTTACTCTTAAGTGTGAACAAATTTGGCATTCCTCACATTTGACAAGTCATTTTCTGCTCCAAATCTCTCACATTCGCTTTTTTAAAAACTTAAAAGGTGTATTCTTGGCACTACGAGAAGAATTATTTTTGCAAAACAGTATCCATTGGCCAGTCATCTTCCAGACATGACGCTGTTAAGGATGAGTATTCTTGTGTTCGCATCTGTAACACGGTCCCTTTCATGACGGGGCAATGCAGGAAGCAGTAACTCCCCAAGACCATTTTTTCTTAAGACCATTTTTTCTTAAGAAGTTTTCCTCTCCTCGTGTTCACTGTTACCTCGTGATGATCTATCTACAAGATCAAACCTCTGACCACACATTATTTTACTAATGTGTATTTCTTTGTTGTTTCATTGCAGCCCCCAAATACCAAACTATCAAGAGCTCATGAAGGCTTTTGTTTTATTCCATGGAATTTTTGTCATTTCTGGTTTCTTTCAGATCATCAGCTACAGCTACTGGCTGTTAGGAGTAAACAAATTAAACTCAGTCAGTGTCCTAAACTCAGTCAGTGTAACGAATGAAAAGAACCAAGATTTGCACTGGTTTACCAAAGGTAGCCCTTTGTGACAACAAAGCTAGCAGGAAACCTGTGTCTAGAACTGATACAGTCTATGGGTAAACACAATTTCACTCATATACCCCAAAGCTAAAAAGATGTGTGAGTGTAAAGGAGACTCAAACTCTCCTAGCACCGGCTGCCATAACTTCTCTCTGTAACCTCTGCTCTGGCCTTTTCTCTCTCTCCCGACACTCCATACCTTATTCTACCTGCCTCTTTGCTCTTGCTCCTATGGACTGCCTCTCCCTCTGCTCTGCCTCTTCTTAATTATACCTCCCTTTTTATAGTCTAGGCCACTTGAGGATGTATTATCTCCAAGTAATTATCTGCTTTTCAGGGTTGATTATATGTCACACTGTCCAGCTGAAACAGCCTCATGTTATTTTCTCTCTCCCATGACAATCAAAAAGGGAAACTCTACCAAAATCTACCCCACACACACACAGCTTACTGAAGATGAATTTTTAAAACAAGGAAATTATATTAAATATCAGCAAATAAGTTTTGCCAACAGCAACCATATGTGGAACAGGGAATAATGTACTGCAACAAAGTTCTAAAACTAGTTTCCAAAAGGAAAAGTAGATTTCTGAACAGAGTAAAGAAGAGCAGGATGGTTCAGCTTCTCACCCTTCAGAAATGGTACTAGAGAGCCTACAGATCCTGAAGAAACAAAGATGGTGTAATGAGACATACACTGACAAGTGGGGTAGATTCTTTCTGATACAGTTCAAAGTATCAGCACTTCACATTGTTTAGGCCAAGAAAACTTTAATATGAGACATTCAATGACATTTCTGAAGAAAAAGTAGAGCCCAGAAATGTTAAAACAAATAAATGAGCAAAAGTAAAAGCACATGCCATTTAGCTGAATGGTTCCCTTCCAACTAACATTCCTTCTTCCAGAGAAAAGAGAGAAGCATATAAAAGTCAGAGTTTAACTTAGAAGAAACAACAACTTAATGAACAGAAAGAATTTCTTAGAATTGTTTCCCACTACAGAACTTAGTAAGAAAATGAATGCATCAAAACAAATGCAAAAAGCTAAGATGATAAAATAACAAGATGTTATGAAAAGTGTGGTTATGAATTTTAGGAATCAAATTGAAGACTAAAATAATATCTTGGCAGAATTTAAAAACTGTTAGAATCTGCAATAAATGGAATAGACAAAATTCTGCGAAACTAAGAAAAACGTATGAAGAGACATTCAAGAACCACTGCAAATATTAAGCAGAATAAATTCATAGAATATTACACATAGGTATATCAAATTAAAACTTCTAAAATCCAAAGACAGAGAAAAACTTAAAAGCAATCAGTGAAAACAGGTAAGTAACCTTTAAAAGACTACAAAACTGAGGGGTAAGCTTTCCAAAGAAACAATGAAAACCAGATGACAATGTGACGATATCTGTGAATGGTTAGAAGAAGGGAACTGCCAACCTAGAATTTCTTACTCCATGAAAATATCCTCTGTGGAGAAACAAAGAGGGCTGGGACACAGAAAGAGAAGAGAAGAGGAGGACAAGGCGGTGTGTGTGTGTGTGTGTGTGTGTGTAAGAGATGAAAGAAGGGAAGAATGAGACACAGGAAAATATGGGGGTAACTTTTCATGTACACTGACTGCCAGCTACAGTTTAGATATAGAATTTCTCCCCAAAGTCTCATGTACTCAGAGGTGGGGCTTTTGGAAGGTGATTTGATCATGGGGGAGCTACACTTATCAGTGGATCAATTCATTAATGAATTCATGGCTAGCTGTGCTGTTAGGAGGTGGGGCCTGCTTACAAGCAGGTCACTATGGACATACATGACTTGAAAGTGCATATTCTTTTCTTCTCTTTCTACTTCCTGGCTGCTGTGGGGTAAGAAGCTGTCCTCTGACACCATCCTGTTTCTTCTTTGGAGCCAGTTTGCCATGGACTGAACCCACTGAAAACAGTGAACCTAATAAATCTCTCCTCCTTTAAGTTGCAGATGTTGGTATTTTACCCTACCAATGAGGAAGTGACTAATACACTGCACAAAGCAACAGATACACACACAATATATATATAATGAAACATTTGCCAATAACATTGAAGTTGGGAGCAAGCAAATAGAATCAAAAGGCTTTAAAATATCTAGGAAATAGTGAAAGTGCTAATTTACTTAACACTTTGATAAGTCAAAAGTACTTGGTCTAGTTTCTAGAGTAATTACCGAAGAGCAGAAGAATATATTAGAAAGTAATAAAGAGCATAAATGTAACAATAAGAAGTAATCACTGCAAAAGAAGGCAAGAAGACAGAAAAAAAAGAACAACTAAGCTGGGCATAATGCTACATGCTTGCAGCTTTGGCTACTTGGAAAGCTGAAGTAGGAAGGCTGCAAGTTGAAGGCCAATCTGGCTAAGTTATTGAAATCTTGCTTCAAAAACAAACAAGGTGCCGAGGGTTTAGCTCAGCAGTATAAATGCCTGCCTGGCAAGCTCAAGGTCAGCAGTTTGATCCCCAGTACCAAAACAAACAAAAGAAAGATGGGACATAGTAAAAATGAAAAGATAGTACTTTTAAACTCAAATATACTAATGGTTAGATGTAAAGTGAATTTTTGTTATCATGTAAAGATAAAAGTGAAAGGTTCTTGCCCCAGTATAAATTACTGTACAGTTATGGTGGTGGAAGGCCAAAGTGCAAAGGCTGACCACTTCCTGCTTCTTCTTCAGCCCTAACTGCAACTCCCTTTCCTGTTTGCACGCACAGAGAATTCCAATCGGTTCCTCACATGTCATCAATATCCGCCCCATGAGCCACTTCAATCAGAGGTCATATAAACCCTCTGCCTCTCTGCATCTGGTTGAAGGAGACAGCCCGGCCCCCATGGGTGTGTGCTCTTTTCCATGTCCTCAACTCAATAAACCTGTTCATTTTGTACTTTTGCTTCTGTATTGCACCAGAATACTCTAACAAAAGGTTGTCAACTTATATAAAGAAATAGAATATACATGGTACTTTAAGAGCTATCTTTTAATTATAAGCATACAGAGAACTTGAAAATGAAAGAGTGAGGGAAAAATCATGAAAGGACTAATCAGCAAAGAAGACTTAAATGCAAAAAATGCTACTGGAGACAAAGAGGGCAGTTTTATAAAGATAAGTGATTCAATTCACCAGGAAGATATTACATTCTAAAATTGCATGTATTTAGTAATAGCAGATCAAAACACGTGAATCTAAATATATGAACTAAAAGAAACAGATAAATTTGTGATCATAGTGGAATTTTTAAACATCTCTAACATTAACAATCAGAACAAGCAGAAAAAAGGTAAGTATATGACCTGAAAAACATGCTTAAAAACCTAACCTACTTGACATATACAGACCACATCCCACAACTGCAGAAGAAAAATTCTTTTCAAGTGCACACAAACTAATTTCTACAAAATTGACCACAAAAGAAATATCAACAAACTTTAGGGCTGAATCAAGAAATTAACAAATAAAACATTACGAGGAGATTCTCATATATATGGAAATTATACAAAACTATTTAAATAATTTATGGGTCAGAGAAGAAATTACAAAGGGAATTATAAAACATTCTAACTAAAATATGGCACATCACAGCTTGTGGGAAGCAATAAAAACTGGTGGGAGAAGTTATGGTTTTAAGCACTTATGTTAGAAAAGAAAATGGTTGAAAATCATTGATCTCAGGAATCTGGGGAAAAAAAGTAAGTTAAACACAAACTAACAGAAGAAAGATTTACAAATAGCATAACTTAATGAAATAGAAAGTAAATATACAATAGCATGGATCAGACAGTCAAAAGTTGATTCTTTGAAAAGATTAATAGCATTGATAACTCTTAGCAAGACTAAGTAAGAAACATTCAGAGACTGGGTGTGGTGGCACACACCTATAATCTAGATACTTCAGAGGGTGAGGCAGGAGGTTTACAACTAGGAGTCCAGCCTAGGCAATTTAGGGAGACCCTGTCTCAAAACAAGAAAATTTTAAAAAGGATCAGAATGTAGCTCAGTGGTAGAGCACTCCTGGGTTTCATCCCTAGCATATGAAAAGTAAAGTAAAGAAAAGATAAGAAGAGGAGAGGAAAGGAGAGGAGAGGAGAGGAAAGGAGAGGAGCAGAGCAAAGCCATTTTAGAGAAGACACAAATGAGATGCATCAGGCCTGCGTGCAGCCTGCAGTGGAATACAGGCTTTGCTCAGCATGGGAAGGCCCTCGGTTTGCTGCCCAGCACACATACACAGAACACACACACACACACACACACACACACCAAAGCAAAAAAAGGATATTACCACAGATTTTTCAGATATTAGAAAAGCCAATCACAGGATTCTGTGATAAATCTACATCCAAAAAATTAAAGTACAGATGAAATAGAAAAAATGTAAAAGAAATACAACTAACCAAAAGTGACACAAGAGGAAATAGAGACATATTACACATCATTAACTAACTGAACCTCTACATGCAAGAAGCCCAGGCATAGGTAGCTTTGCTGTGCATCCTTTTAATAGTTCACAGAATAATTCCAATCTTATACAAAATCTTGAAGACAGGAAAAAGAAATGGTTCCCAACATTTAAATATCAATGTAATCTGGGTGCTAAAGCCTAGCAAAAACATGAGAAAGTAATATTGCAAACCAACTCATTAAACAGAAATGCAAAATCTCATATCAAATGTTGCCAAACTACATTTAGTAATATGTTAATATGTTAACTAGAGCATACCAGTACATTAAAAAGATAACACACCAAATCAGGTTCATCTCAGGAATGTATAGTTGTTTAAACATTTGCAAAAAAGAATACCAAAAAGTATTTACCAAAAATCAATATGATAAGCTGGGTGTGGTAGCACACACCTTAATCCTAGCTCTTGGGAGGCTGAGGCAGGAGGATCACTGAGAATTTAAAACCAGCCTGAACTACACAGTGAGATCCTGTCTCAACTCACCCCTCTCAAAAATTCAATGTAATTAAAAACAAAAACAAAAAGACTTAGATGTGACAGACATAAGGAAACTTTCTGAACCTGATTTTAAAAACATGGAGAAATTGGCTTGGCACAGTGGTGCACACTTCTAGTTCCAGCATATGGAGGCTGAGGCAGGAGGAGCACCATGACTTTGAGGCCAGCCTGTACTACATAGTGAGACCCTGTCTCAAAAAAAAAAAAGGAAAAATTAATTTAAAAAGGGAATGATTATTGTCACATGGGTGAATGCTGAGGATATTATGCTAAGTAAAATAAGCCACTCGCAAAAGTGCAAATAGGAGAGAGATCCAAGATGGCTGACTGAGTGGTAGCATGATAGAGAGCCTCTCTGAAAAGAAAACAACTCAGAGGCTAGAATCTAACAACATGGAGAAAGCCAGACCAAAGGAGAGGAATTCTCATGACCCAGGAAGAAACTGAGGAAAAAGAAAAAGAAAAAAAAAGAAAGAAGAAGAAGTGTGTACGGAGGGCTGGAGCTGGGCAAGCCCTGGTCGCTGTACTGGGCGCGTCTTAGAGTCAGGTGACTCATGATCGAGCTGAGGTCACACCCTGCCAAGGGCGGGGGTTGGTGAGATCCAGACCCTTGGCTGGAGGAGCCACTGAGACAGGGAGTGGAAACAGCCAGTCAAGCTGCGTGAACTTTGGTGAGTGACAGGAACGGGAGTCCCCAGAGCAGGATGACCGGCTACAGGACATTTTGGAGTTGGGCAGGTCTGGCTTGAATCAAAACCTGAGGCAGCATCGATTGACGACTCCTGGTCCAAAGCAGATTGGTGGGATCTGCTTGGGCTGGGCAATGCCACTGGTTGTAACCCAATAGCCTGGGATGAGGTTGTTCTGAGCCAGTGGCATCCCCAGGGAACACACAAACGTGCTGAAGCATCCACTAGGTGACTGATGTAGGGGGAGGGGCCGGCTCACAGCCTGCCCTCGCAGATCCACAGCGGACTGGAGGGAGTGGCACTTCCCTAGCCAGTGGGCTGCAGAAAAACTGTGGGCAGTGCAAGGGGCCTGGAGACCTCACCACCCACCCATCTGAAGGGGGCCGGAAACATGACAAGACAGAAACAGCAAAAGGCCTCCAACCGCCAAACATCCAGGCTTCTTCTGGAAAGTGAGTCCAGTAGAGGTAAATAGAGAGGAGGTTGAGGGCAGCAAACATGTAATATCAGACATGGCCTCATCAGAAATAAAGAAATACTTCTGTGACCTCATCGACTAATTTAAATCTGAAATTCTAACCCAGGTGAAGCAAGATATAAGAAGATTAATAAAAGAAGGCCTGGGTAATCCTCAAGTAGACACAAATGAAAGAATGGAGGAATCCAGAGAAAGGAGAGAAGCCTTTGATGAAGAATATAAACAAAATCTAGAATACATGAAACAGATCCAAAGAGAATATCAGGAAATTAAAAACTCCACTGAAAGCTGGCAAAACCTTTTAACAGAAACTAAAGACAAACATTCAAAACTTGAAGATAGATTTGCAATGTATGATCATGAAAGAAAGGATCTCTTAAAAATAACAAGGAACCAGGAAGCAATGATACAAAGGCTAGAAGATGACAAGAGGATTTATAACTTAAGAATAAAAAATGTGAATGAAGATGCAGGGACAAATACAAATGAAATAAAAGGGCTATTCACAGAAATAATTAAGGAAAACTTCCCAAACATAGGTAATGGAAGTGAAGTTCAGATAAATGAGGCATACAGAACTCCAGCCAGCTACAACCAAAACAGATCTACACCCAGACATATAATAATCAGGATCCCAGAAATCCATCACAAGAACAGAATATTAAAAGCAATCAGAGAAAAGAAACAGATCACCTATAAAGGAAAACTCATCAAAATCACAGCGCACTTCTCAATGCAAACCA
>PVLA01009842.1:0-70135 GCA_004027455.1 Hydrochoerus hydrochaeris
CCAGAAGAGACCTAGAATAGCAAAGGTAATTCTAAGCAGCAAAGGAAAGGCAGGAGGCACCACAATCCCTGTCTTGAAGTTATACAACAAAAGCTACTGTAATAAAATCAACATGGTACTGAAATAAAAACAGATGTGAAGATCAATGGAATAGACTAGAAGATACAACCACAACTACAAACACACTCAACCACCGTATCTTTGAGAGAGGGGCCAAACATGTTCACTGGAACAATGATAGTCTCTTTAATAAATAGTGGTAGAAAAAAAAGTTTGCCATTTTATATTTGTTTTCTATTTGGACAACGTAGTCAGTGTTCCTTTTTCTCTTCTTTCTTGTTTATTTTGAATTTTTTATTAACCCCTCTTTTAGCATAGAGTTATATTCTATTTTATATTGATTTAGTAATTTCCTTAGAAATTGCAGCAGGCACCCTTGACCCATTAATATCTGACTTAAATTGGTATTTTTTACCAGTACCACAGATCATTTTAATTTTAATGTTTGTATCAATGTAACTTAGTCTACAAGACATAATTTGTTTCACAAGACATAATTAATTTTACTGCTTTAAACCACTGATATTTACTTAGCTTTATCTAGACACCAAAACTTTTTAATGTGCTTCATTCTTTCTTGCATCTCTGAGATTCCATCTGGCAATCTTTTTTCTTCTCCCTGGAGAATTCCCTTTAGTATTTCCTCTGGTGTAGATTTTCTAGTGACAAATTCTTACTGCTTTTCCCACTAAAAAGTCTCTCATATCTTAATTCTGGAAGAATATTTTCTCGGGATATAAAAGTCTAGGTTGTTAAGTATTTTCTCTCATCATTTTAAACATCATTCTATTATTTTCTGTCTTCCATTTTTTCTAATGATAAATTAGCTGTTAGTGTAACTATTGCTTTTTTGAAAGTAATCTAAAATTTCTACCCTATTAATCCCAACGATTCTTGGGATTTGGCTGTTGTCTTTAGTTTTCAGAGAGCTGCTGTCATGCTTATGTGTCTTATACTGCTGGGAGGTTTATGTGGTTTCTTGAATCTGCAGATTAATGTCTTTCATCATTTTGAATCATCCATCATCTGTTCAAATATTGCTTCGGGCCCCCTTTGCTTCACTTTTCTTCTGAGATTCCAATTCTTCATAAATAACAATGTCTCACTACATCCAATCTGTGCTTCATTTAGCTGTTTATTCCAATCTATCATCTAGGATACTGATTGTTTTCAACTATGTCCAAACTGTTTATTAAATTAATCAAATGTGGTTTTGTTTTCAAGAATTTCTATTCTTTTAATTTTCTGAAAGTTATCAGTCTTGTCTTTTATTTTGATATCCCTAGCCCTATCCCCATTTAGCATGATATAAGCATCATTCTTCCACAGCACACCTTCAGTTCCCATAACAGTCTAGCTAAGTCAGCTGGCTATCCTCTGTCACTCCATGTCCAGTTCTGCCCAAGAAACTGATTTATATTTGTACTGTGTGCCCAGCCTTGTTGCATAGTAAAGAGGGAATGCAATAATATCTTAGTGGTATTTTTGTTGTTGTTGTTGTTGTTGTTGTTGTTAAAATTGTTGGGGTCTTGGCTGGGTAAAGGTTAAATTGCTGACCACAGTGCTCTGAAGACAAGATCATATCACAGCCCAGAGGACATGGGCTCTCACTCCCTATTCCAGAACTGTAACTGTCAACCTAAGAGATCAGACTATTGCTAATTGTCCCAATTAGCAAGATTTACTGCTTAGAATTTCTCTGCTCCCTTGTTTCACAAGGCCTCAGCTTTTCCCTTCACTTTCCTTCACGCTCTCCAAACTTGTTTGAAATCCAGTACATGCGGGTGACTCAAAGTATTTGTCGTAGCTCCAAGAGAGTTCTGATCTTCTCGGACTGCCCACAAACCATATTTGCTTTTTATCTTTAATTTTTTTCATAAGTTTGTCCCTAAGGTTTGGAGCCTGATTAGCCTTTTTTGTGAATCTAAACCAGTTGTCAAAGAGTGAATTTTACTAAATGAGCTAAAAAGTATAATTTCTGGCATTCCAAAATGAAGGAACGGGACCTGGAACATGAAGATTATGTCAAAAGTTTTCATGTTTTTGGTGCAGGCCCCCATTGCCCTTATTAGGAATAACTTCTTTCTCTTTCTCTTCATTTCATCTTAGCTCAAATAGAGACCAGCAACTAATGAAGAAAATTGACTTATCAGAAATCATGAATGAAAAGAGCCTTGTGGTTTTACATTTTTCACTTTATAAGTGAGGAAACAAAAGAGGGAATATACATGTCCATATGTCACTGTACACTGAGTTATAACTCCAAACACATTCGGTGGGGATTTTTGGAGGCTCTCCCCAGGATTTTTCCAAAATATTCAATTTCATTTTCAAAGAAGCAACAGCTCCTTCACTGTGATACTTACATATCATAAGCTTAACTAATATTTAATTAAATCATGTTATCACATTAAAAAATGCAGCCAGGAAAACCACAACCAACCCTTTATAAAAATACAACTAAAATAATGGACATTATCAGAGAGTAACTGGCTAACCAAAGTGGTCACTTTGCCTTTTTCATTAGTCTATTTTATTAAGAAAACAAGTAGCCTTTATTACTTTAGCCAATTAAGTTTAGTGAAAAAATGATTTAAAACTGCTTCTAATATTATTTCTTTACATTACTCATTTCCATTCATTATTCCTTACCTTTAGGAAGTTTCTGATTCTGGTGAAACTACACTTTCAATCATCATTGACTTTCATGTGACTTCAGATTGAAGCCCAAAGTCAAGATTCATATATTTATTTATTAAGCTCATATTATTACTAGGCACTGTTGTACATGATTTTTTTTTTCAAAGCAAGATTACTGTTCAGTTTATTCTGCCAAAGAGGTCTAAAGAGTTTTCTTCAAATTAAACAGTTGTACTGAGATACAGACTTAATAAATTAATTTTGTCTGACTTCATGCCCCTGAAATTTAGGATCTGTTTGGATGATGCTCCTGGAGGCATCTCCATAGTAAAGCAAACTGGGTGCCTGCCTGAGCCATGTGTACAAGAGCATCGCCAGACTTCACACGTTCTCGCAGCTCGGCTCACGAACGCTCAGTTGTCACATGTGAACAGTTTCCTGCTACATCTCTGCAAGAGTATAGGAATAAACTGTGTGATGTAAAGATTCACATCTTTTTCACATTTTAAAGGTGCATTTTATCTGTAAAATCTTTAAAAATACATGTAAGTTGGGGCTGGGGATTTAGCTCAGTGGCATAGGCGCCTGCCTGGCAAGCATGAGGTCATGAGTTTGATCCCCAGTACCACAAAAAAAAAAAAAAAAAAAAAAAAAAATGGAAGCAATTTACTTAAAATAGTAAGTTATGACACAGACTTTCCATTCCCAACCACCTCTCATGCAGTAGGTCAGGTGATAGTGTAATACTCCTGGCCCAGCTTCCTCTTCCCGTTTACTCTTGTGCTGTGGTGTATATGAGGACAGATCTGTGGTTCTGCCCATAACTGGATATACAAATCTGTCTAATTCTGAGATTTGGTATTAAAAGCACATTATTTTTTCTTGTACCTAAGCCACATTCTCTGATGCCAGCTTTAAAAGTAACAATATTTTTATCTTTGCTACCATTCCTTTAAGTTCTTTGTCAAGAATTTCAGAACTTAGACAAAGAAAAGGGAATGTTGTACAGTTAGTTGTACTCACCAAATTCCAATATAAATAAATGTGCATACAAAAAAATAAATAAGTGGCCACATATACAGTAGCTAGCAGAACCTCAAGGATATCCCTTGACAATAGTAATAGATGCAGTAGTGTCCACCACAAATGGATATAGCAACCGATCAGACCAAGAGCTCAGCAGTGCCCAAATAATGGACAGGTCTTCCTCAGAAACACACAGCTACATCTTTATTTGTACAAGCTTTAAGAGCTCCAGCACTTTGAGGTTGATAAGATGCTTCACAAGCAATAGAGTCCAACATTAAAGGGGCATTATCCACGGTCAGTGACAAATAGTATTACACATACCTTAGAACTGCCAGTGAGTTGGAAAGTGTTGAAAATTTGAATCAAATTATGCAACAACAAAAAAAGACCAAAATGGTATGCTTTTTTTTTTTTTTTAAATAGTGTCTCACTTTATAATGCAGACTGGCAATCCATCTGACTCAGCCTCCTGAGTGCTGGGATACAGGCTTGCACCAACATGCCTAGTTCCTAATTGGTATTCTGATGAGAAAAGCCTTAGATTACTTTAACCTCAGACCATGCTGCCTCTGTAATTGCCTGTTACCCCCTACTCACACAAATCAGTACAACTGGTCACCAGTGTCCTGAAACTAAGATCTGGTTTTCAGCAACAACGATGTTCTAATTGCATATCACCTAATGACTTTGAAGTCTTTTACATATACTGTCTTCCTTCATCCATAAATTTGCTATTTGATTTATTTAACAAATTCAATAATTTCTGCCACATATCAGACTCTGTCCTAGAGAAAGAGGATACAGCAGTATAAAAAACAAAGTTCCAGCTCTCATGCTGCTTCAGTTTTAACAGAATTTAAGATAAGTGGTGTGAAGAAAATCACATGGACAAATGGGATGTGGCGGATGACTATGAGCTGAGATGCCCATGACACTACCAGGTAATCAAAGGCGGTCACTCCACCCCAGTCGTTGGATCAGAACCAGGACAGAAGTGAGGAAGTTAACCTGAAGAGAAAAGCAGACAATGATACTCAAGGCTGAGCTCACGCTACACTTGTCACAGGCAATGGGCTACCAAAAACAGAAATGAGCTGTGGCCAAAATAGTAGCTAGGAGCCAGATCCGTGGGGTTTGCAGAAGGGTTTGAGATGGCTGAGGGGTGGAGCAATCACCCTGCCACAGCTCACAGCTCAAGAATGGGCAGCTCCATGGACTAAGCGGACCAGAGTCCCACAGCTCCCATTCTACTCCAGTCGGAGCTTTGCATTTTAAGCAGAACAACTTGAAGGCTGAAAATCCATGGCACCCAGTGTGGAACATCAGCCTTTCTTGCAGCGCAGAGCTCACAGAGCAGTGGCCCAGTTCTTACCTGGTTCTCCATCTCCCGCTCATTCTGTGAGCTCCTTGAAATCTCTAGTACACCCACAGTCTGTCTCTTACACATGGAGCTATTTCTCGTGCAACTAGAGACAGCCAGCTTATCACAACACTTGCTTCTCTTCTTTCTGAGTTTACAAATCATTGCATTTCCCAGCCAAGTGACCGAGTTCCAGCCAAGGGAAAGTGAACGTTAGTGACATATGCTGGCTAGGCATGGATCATCAAAATCTCCCACACGTAACCCTCTACATTTTTTTCCCATTCGTAGCTTAATGCACGGCAACCTTAAAGACCCTTATGCTAGAGATGGCAGAGCCATACCAGATAAGCATCTTGTCCCTGAGTCATTGTTTGAATAAGAGCTGCCCAAGTATAAATGCCTGCATTGAATTTTTAAGTGAACTTGGAGATAAGCTGGGGATTTAGCTCAGTCGCTTAAGTGCCTGCCTGGCAAGTACTAGGTGGTGAGTTCAATCCTTGGTGAGAGAAAGAAAGAAAGAAAGAAAGAAAGAAAGAAAGAAAGAAAGAAAGAAAGAAAGAGAAAGAAGACAAAAAATAAAGTAAAAAATAATAAACATCTATATTCTGACATATTAAACTATATATTTTAATTTTCTTATACTGGAGATTTAGCACAGGGTGCTCTACAACCGAGCTACATATCCAGTCCCTTTTATTTATCTTATTTGTTTTGAGACAAGATCTGGATGAACTACCCAAAATGGCCTCAAAATTGTGTAGCTGGGATGCACAACTGCAAGTATAATTTTAGTCCCAATTACACAATTAAAATTACACAACTTTGTAAAAAGAAAAAAAAAACTAATGTAACTGAGGAAAGTTTCCTTAATTATTACCATTCCTATCTCTGTCCCACTAGCAGAGATAATCTAGTTAATTGATAATATTTTGTAAATTTAAGAAGCAAAAATGAAAACCAAGCCTGGCAAAATAAATATGAGAAATTCTGCTTTTAAATTCTAACAAATACACATAATATGCAAAGTAAAGGGAACAGGAGAGAAATGACACAGTTCCTTCCTTGTAGGAACAAAGAGGCTTGCATGGAACTGTAGCTGCAAAGAGAAAGCACATACAAATGGTACTGGAGCTGGAATGGAGAAGGAAGTTTTTTAATTATGGGATGGTGCGACACAGGCTGTGTAACACAGGTGGGAGAGGAGCAGCTGAAGAATAGTCAGAGTATAAAATGCAGATCTAAGGTTTTACAAGATAAAAATGAGTTTTCCAAGAGTACCAAGTTGCAAGTGGTTGGAGGCAATTCAGGTAACAGGAAAACATGTGCAAAATAAAAAAGATGTGAATCAGACAGTGACCCTGGCACCTGTGCACCTGGAGCATTCTTCACCAGAGCCCATGATCATCCTGAAAGTCGCAAGCCCTCGTGGCAGCATTCTGTAGATGCTAACATTCCAAATGCCACTCTGAACTCCAAGCAGATGGGAAATCCTTATCACCCTGTATTTCCAAAATCTTTCAACAATGCTAATAATCAGTCAATGATATGGAAAATACAGAAGAAATGGATAGATTCCTAGATACATATGAATTATCAAAGCTGAAACAAGAAGATATAAAATCCTAAATAAGCCAATGTCAATCAATGAAATCAAAGAGGTAATTAAAAACCTATCAGCAAAGAAGAACGCAGGCCCTGATGGATTAACTGCTGAATTCTGCAAGAAATTTAGAGAAGACCTAACATTGCTTCTTCTCAAACTTTTTAATGACACTGAAAGGGAACCAATACTCCCAAATTCATTCATGAAAGCAAGCATTACTCTGATTCCAAAGCCAGAGAAGGATCCAACTAAGAAAAAAAATTATAGGCCAAACTCCCTAATGAACATTGATGCAAAAATCCTAAATAAGATACTGGCAAATGGACTACAGCAAATGATCAAGAAGACTGTACACCATGATCAAGTGGAATTCATCTCAGAGATGCAGGGATGGTTCAACATACATAAATCCATAAGTGTTATAAATACATATTGACAGGGCCCAGGACAAAAATCATATGATCATCGCAACAGATGCAGAAAAAAACATTTGACAAAGTCCAGCAACCATTTATGATTTTAAAAAACCCTACAGCAAATTGGAATAGATGGTGTTTAACTCAATCTGATAAAAGCCATCTATGACAAACCAACAGCCAACATCATACTAAATGGACAAAAACTAAAAACTTTCAGTCTAAAATCAAGAATAAGACACGGATGTCCACTGTCTCCAGTCTTATTCAACATAGACCTGGAAACTCTAGCTGGAGCAATTAGACAAGAGAGAGAAAAGAAATAAAGATAAGAAAGGGAGAAGTTAAACTATTGTTATTGGCAGATGACATGATATTCTACTTAGAAAACCCCAAAAACTCCATGAAAACACTTCTATATTTAATAAGCAAATTCAGTAATGTAGATGATTACAAAGTCAAACACTCAAAAGTCAATAGCCTTCTTGTACACAAATAAAAAACTCATTAAGAGAGAAATCAGAGAAACCATACCTTTTACAATAGCATCCAAAAAAATGAAATACCGAGGAATCAATCTGACAAAGGATGTAAAAGACCTCTACATTGAAAACTGCAGTACTCTGAAAAAGGAGATTGAAGCAGATATTAGAAAATGAAGATATATTCCATGTCTTTGGGTAGGAAGAACCACCATAGTGAAAATGGCCATATTTCCAAAACTGTTATACAGATTTGATGCAATCCCAATAAAAATTCCAATAACATATCTCACAGAATTATAGAAAACAATCCTAAAATTCATCTGAAACCAGAAGAGACCTAGATTAGCAAAAGCAATCCTGGACAACAAACACAAAACAGGGGGCATCATAATTCCTGTCTTGAAATTATACTGTAAAGCTACTGGGATAATAACAATGTGATATTGGCAAAACAAACAAACAAACAAAAAACCAGACCCAAAGATCAGTGGAACAGATTAGAAGATGCAGAAACAACTGCAGACACATTAAACTACCTTATCTTTGACAAAAGTGCCAAACACATTCACTGGGGGAAAGACAGTCTCTTTAACAAATGATACTGGAAAAACTGGCTCCACACATGCTGAAGATTAAAACTGGACCCATATCTTTCACTACATAAAATCAGAATGGATCAAAGATCTTAATATTAAAACAGAAACATTAAATCTGCTGGAAGATAGAGTAGGTAAAACTCTTGAAGACATTGGTGGAGACAAAGACTTTACGAACAAAACACAGACGTCACAGGAACTACTGCAACAAATCAACAACTGAAATCTCACCCTAATGAAAAGCCTTTGTTTTTTTCATTTTGTTTTATTTTGTTTTTGTTTTATTTTATTTTAAAGAGGATAAAACAGAATAAAACCAATCAAAACAAACCATTAATCAAAACAATGTAAATGATACAAACCAGCAATCAAAACAGATAAAATGATACAGAACTTCAAAACATTACAAAATCAACAATAGTTACCATAATGTTTTTTGATGTCTTCAAAATAGCTGCAGATAACTTCAGACATAGTAAAACTCAAACAGAACAGAATAAAATAGAAACATTAAAAACAAGATAATGAATACAATAAAGGACTTCAAAACAAGCCAATAGTAAATCCAAAATTGCTACCATAACATATCTTTGAAATAGCTATTCCTGTCAGCAGATTTAACATAATCAAACAAAACAAAAGAGAATAAAATCCAACCTAACAAAACAATGGAAATGATATAGGACTTCAAAACAAGACCATTGGGAATCAACAATGGCTACAACCCGAAGCAGCTCTCCCCTATCTAAACCTATGATCAGACCACCGGCCCTAGACCTGCAATGTCAGTGAAACACCAAAGCATCATAGGCATCCAATTGCATGTCACCTTGATAGCTATCATCACAGCCTGTGTTTCTTCAGATAAGCCATGGGAGTAGAGGTTGGTATTTCTTGTTGCTTCCTGGTGTGGCCTCCTCCTTCTCTTTCCTACCAGTCCACAAATGACATTGACTCACAGAGAGAGGCTGGAGTCTGACCATTCCACCAACAGAGTGAAGAAACAACCCACAATGTGGGAGAAAATGTTTGCCAGAGGCACCTCAGACAAAAGATTACTATGGGAAACATATAAAGACAATTAGACAAGGATCATCTAGGATTCAATAATAAAATCATCCAGGATTCAAAGATCCAGTCCAAAAATGGGCATCTGAGATAAATACACACTTTTCAGATGAAGAAATACAAACAGAAAATAAATACATGAAAAAATGTTCAACAGGCCCCACTCAGTGACCCTGAGTGGCAGGGGAACCTCCTGTGCTGAGAGGTGCAGCGGAAGATCTGCACAGCGAACTCCACCTAGCCATGCAACCACAGCACCTTGCTTGGAACCTGGTGGGGTCCCATCCAGAGTCCCCAAACAGCCAGGGAGTGTTGGTAGGTCACTCAAGTCCTGGTTGAGCAACATGCAGCAACCCCAAGTGGTAAGAGAACTTCCTGCACTGAGTGGTATGAGCAGAAGACGTGCACAATGAACTCCACCCAGCCATGAAATCTTGACATCTCATTCAGAACCTGGTAGGTACCCACCCAGCATCCCCAAACATATGGGGAGCATAGGTAGATTGCTCATAGGCCTTGCCCAGTGATTCCAAGTAGCTGGGGAACTTTGGTACACTGTGGTGCATGAGCTGTAGGCCTACACAGGGTATTCTGTCTAGCTGTTCAGCCTTGGTATGCCACTCAGAAACTGGTAAAGGCACACCCAGCAATCCTAAGTAGCCAAGGAGCTTCGGAGTGCCACATGGGGTGTGCTGAAGGTCCTCCCAGTGTACTAAAGCCTTTGAGTGCCACTAGGGACCTGGTAAGTCCTGACTAATGACCTCCGCTCAACTGGGAAAACTCCCTGCAGTACAGATAGACATCCTCAACCTAGGAAGCAACTGAGACCTCATATTTGGCCTCCCAATGGGAATACAGGAAGATAACAAAGCAAAAGAGCAAAATGCAATCTCAATCCTCCAGCCCATCCTGAACAAGCCTAGGATACCTGGGCATAGAAAAAAACATAAGCCATAAAAACTTCTGAAATGATAGCAACTGAAGTAAAGAAACAACTCCACGAAGCTGTAAAGGAATTCAGATCAGAAATGATCTCCCAGGTAAAAGAAGAAATGATAAATATAATGAAAGAAAATGCTGAACACATCTAAAGAAGACATAGTTAAAAAATTGATGAGCATGGCAAAAATATGGAAACCTTGAATGAACAGTGTAAGAAAGAACTAGAATGCATGAGACAGATTCAAAGAGATATCTAGGAAATCAAAAATTCCAGTGAAAGCTGGAAAAACCACCTGAATGAATGTAAAGACAGACTTTCAGACCTTGAAGACAAGATTGCAGCTAGTGAACAAGAAAGGAAAGATCTTTTAAAAATAACAAGAAATCAGGAAATAATTCAACAGCTGCAAGATGATACAAAGAAAAACAATATAAGATTAATAGGTATAAATGAAAAAGAAAATGACAACACAAATGATATAAAAAGACTATTTACAGAAGTAGTAGGAGAAAATTTCCCAATCATGGAAAAGGAAACTGACATACAGATCAATGAAGCATATCAAATCCAAATAGCCATAGCCAAAACAAATCTACACCCAGAAATATAATAATCAACATTTCAGAAACTCAATATAAGAACAGATTTTTTTAAATTTTTTATTTTTAAAGTAGTAAAATACCACAGAACAAGATGGAACAAAGTCAACTGAGAGAATGTAGTAAAATTGGCACAGAACTTCACAGCAGGTTACCGGGATAACAGTAATAGGTACCATAGTATATCTCATTTTCTTCACAATAGTTGAAGAACAGAATATTAAAAGCTGTTAGAGAGAAGAGACAGATTACCAGTAAAGGAAAGCCTATCAGAATCACAGCAGACTTCTCAACACAAACAATGAAGTCAAGAAGAGCATGGAGTGAAGTATTTCAGATTCTAAAGAAAAATGACTTCCAACCCAGATTGATGTACCCTACAAAACCATCCTTCAACATTGATGGAGAAATAAGATACTTCCATGACAAAGAACAGCTAAAGAACTTCATGACCACGAAACCAAACCTGCAAAGAATACTAAAAGATAGTCTAGATAGACATAAAAATAACTACAACTTCAAGAACACCAACAGAGGTAAGCGCCTTCCTCCGGCATGAGCCAAGAGGAGAACCAGAGAGCCCCCAAGATCCGCCCATGGCCATGGTGGAACCCAGGAGGCAGCACAAAGAAGAAATTTGCCTGCTGTCCTCTTGGTAAGTGCCTTCCTCTGGTGTGAGCCAGAAAGAGATCCAGTAGTGTCTCCTGTGAGGCTACCAGTGTGCGGGCTTGGAATCAAACATCCCAAATCCCTGCCCCCCCCCCGTTAGCAACTGGGGACAGAGGTCTGAGCATCTTTTGGCAGGATGACTGTATGCAATATAGCAAATATGGGGGGGTCTCCTCTATCTTCTCTTTGAAAGCAAGTGTTGTTTTCACTTTTGTTTCATGATGATTAATTGCTTTACTCTATTCAATATTCTCTTTCGCTTGATTTTATAATGCTCTGTCTTTGGTTTGATTTTGCTATATGTAATTGACCAGACAACTATTGTGAAGATAAGGAGATATACTATAGTACCTATTACTGTTATCCCAGTAACCAGCTGTGAAGTTCTGTACCAAATTCACTGCACTGTCTCAGGTGGCTTTGTTCTGTCTTGTTGTGTTGTATTTCTACTACCTTAAAAAAAAAAAAAAACACCAACAGAAAGAAACCACTAAGTAAGGCAAACAATTAAACAGAGGGGAAAGGTAAGGAACCAATAGCAGAAAGATAACATAACAAAAATAAGGCAATATATATCAGTTATAACCATCAATTTAAATGGCCTCAATTCACCAATCAAAAGAAACAGACTGGCAGAGTAGATTGAGAAACAACATCCAACCCTATGCTATATACAAGAAACCCATTTAACTCAAAAGGAAATTCATAGACTGAAAGTTAAAGGATGGAAAACAATACTTCAAGCAACAGGAACCCCCGCCCCCCCCCCAAAAAAAGCAGGGAAAACTGTCCTGTATGCAGACAATGTGAACTTCAAACCAAGAATGATCAGAAGTGATAAAAAAGGTCACTATATACTAGTTAGGGGAAAACTCCAAGAGGAAGAAATAACAATCCTAAATATATATGCACAAAATATGGGTGCATCCAGATATATAAAACAAATATTAATAAAAATGAAAAATCAAATAAGCAACAACACAATTGTAATAGAGGACCTTAACATTCCATTGACAGAAAGAGACCAGGTCAACTAGACAAAATCAGCAAAGAAATAACAGAACTCAGGCTGGGGATTTAGCTCAGCTACATAAGTGCCTGCCTGGCAAGCACAAGGTCATGAGTTCAATTCCCAGTACAAAAAAAAGAAAAAAAGAACCAACAGAACTCAATCAAACTTGTAAACAAATGGAATTAGTAGATGTATACAGAGTGTTCCACCCAACAACAATACCCATTATTCACAGCTGCACATGAGACATTCTCTAAAATAGGCCATATACTAGCTCATAGAACATGCTTAAGTAAATACAAAAGAATTGAAATTATCCCATGTGTATTATCTGATCATAGTGCCATGAAACTAGTAATTAATGACAAAAGAAACTGCAAAAAACTCCACAAATATATTGAAATTAAATAATAAATTCCTGAACAATCAATGGGCCACAGAGGAAATTAAAGAAGAAATTTAAAAATATATATAAGCAAATAAAAATACAAATACAATTTACTAGAACCTGAGGAATGCAATGAAAGCAGTCCTCAGAGGGAAATTTATTGTGGTGAATTCCCATATCAGGAAAACAGAACAAACACAAATAAACAACTTGATGCTACACCTCAAATATCTAGAAAAAGAGCAAGTCAAGCCCAAAGCCAAAAGAAGGGAGGGAATTATAAAGATCAGAGCAGAAATCAATGTAATAGAGACTAAGAAAACAATACAAAGAATCAATAATTTAAAGAGTTGGTTCTTTGAAAGAATAAATAAAATTGATAATCCTCTAGCCAACCTTATTTTAAAAAGAAAAGAAAAACCTCAAATTCCTACAATAAGGAATGAAAAGGATGAAATCACAACAGACCCTGTGGAAATATAGAATATCATCAATAACTACTTCGAAAACCTTACTCTCATAGGTCTGATAACATAGAAGAAATAGACACATTCCTAGAAACATATGAATTACCAAAGCTGGATCAAGAACATATAAAATCACTGAATAACCCAATTTCAATTAATGAAATTGAAAATGTAATTAGAACCTTACCAACAAACAAAAGCCCAGGTCCTGATGGATTCACTGCAGAATTCTACAAGAAATTGAAAGAAGATTTAATTCCAACACTCCTCAAACTCTTCAACAAAATTGAAAGGGAAGCAATTCTCCCTAACTCATTCCTGGAAGCAAATACTACTCTAATACCAAAACCTGAGAAAGACCCAACCAAAAAAGAGAACTACAGGCCAGTCTCCCTAATGAACATAGATGCAAAAATTCTCAGTAAAATGTTGGTAAATAGAATGCAGCAAATGATCAAGAAGATTATACACCATGACCAAGAGGGATTCAGTATGCAGGGAATGCAGGGATGGTGCAACATACACAAATTAATAAATGTAATACACCATATCAACAGAGCCAAAGAAAATAATCACATGATCATTTTAATAGCTGCAGAAAAAACTTTTGATAAAGACCAACAGTCATTCATTATAAGATCCCTACAGAAAATCAGAATAGATGGTCTTTAACTCAGTCTGATAAAAGCCATCTATGACAAACCAACAGCCAGCATCATATTAAATAGTCAAAAACTGAAAGTTTTCATTCTAAAATCAGAAACAAGACAAAGATGTCCATTATCACCACTCCTATTCAATATAGTGCTGGAATCATTAGCCAGAGAAATTAGACAAGAGAGAGGAATAAGAATAGAAAAGGAAGAAGTTAAATTATCATTATTTGAAGATGACATGACACTCTACATAGAAGACCCCCAAAATTCCATTGAAAGACTTCTAGATGTAATAACCAAATTTAGTAATGTAGCTAGATACAAGTCAATAGCATTCCTGTAAACAAGCAACAAACTCAGAGAGAGAAATTAGAGAAACCATACCCACAATAGTATACAAAAAAATGAAATACTTAGGAATCAATCTAACAAAGGAAGTAAAAGATCTACTCAGTGAAAATTATAATGCTCTGAAAAAATAAAGAGGATCTCAGAAAATGGGAAGACATTCCTTTTTCATGGATAAGAAGAACAAACATTGAGAAAATGGTCATTCTCCAAAAATTGCTATACAGATATAATACAATTCCAATTAAAATACCATTAACATACCTCACAGATCTAGAGAAATCATTCCTAAATTCTTCTGGAACCAGAAGAAACCTAGAATAACAAAGGCAATTCTTGGCAACAAAACTAAGGCAGGAGGCATCACAATCCCTGACTTGAAGTTATACTACAAAGCTCCTGTGATAAAATCAGTATGGTAATGGCAACAAAACAGACCTGAAGATCAATGGATTAGATTAGAAGATACAATCAAACTACAAATACACCAGCCACCTTATCTTTGACAAAGGGGCCAAATATGTTCACTGGAAAAAAGAGAGCTTCTTTAATAAGTGGTGCTGGAAAAACTACCTTTCCATATGCTGAAATCTATAACTAGACCAATGTCTATCACCATGCACTAAAGTCAAAATGGATCAAAGATCTACATATTAAAACAGAAACACTAAATCTCATGAAAGACAAAGTAGGTAGAAATCTTGAAGACATGAGGGTAGGCAGAGAATTCATGAACAAAAATCAAATTGCACAGGAAATACTTCCCAGAATCAACAACTGGAATCTCACCTTATTAAAAAGTTTTTGCATGTCAAAAGAAATCGCCAACAGAGTAAAAAGAAAATCCACAAATTGGGGGAGAGATCTTAGTCAACTGTCCCTCAGACAAAGGACTTTTATCTAGAACATATAAAGAATTTTTAAAAATCAGACCTCCAAAATTCAAAGACCTAATCCAAAAATGGGCATCTGAGATGAATATACACTTTTCAGGTGAAGAAATACAAATGGCAAATAAATACATGAAAAAGTGTTCAGCATCATTGGTCATTAAAGAAATGCAAATTAAAACAACACTGAGATTCCATCTCACTTCAGAAAAAATGGCTAGGATCAAGAAAACCATCAATAATAAATGCTGGAGAGGCTGTGGGTAAAAGAAACTTTTCTGCACTGTTGATACAAGTGTAGACTGACGCAATCACTGTGGAAATCAGTCTGGAGGTTCCTCAGAAAGCTGGGATTGGAAGTCCCATTTGACCCAGCTATTCCACTTCTGTGCAGAATCCCAAAAGAATTGAAAACATCATACCACAGTGATAAATGTGCACCCATGTTTATAGCAGCACAATGTGTAATAGCCAAATCTTGGTAACAACCTAAATGTCCATCAACTGAAGAATCGATTTAAAAGATGTGGTATTTTTATACAATTGAGTACTAGTCAGCTATAAAGAAGAATCACATTGAGGCTTTTATAGGTAAATGGATGTGACTGGTGACCATACTCATAAGTGAAATAAATCAAACTCACATGGTGTAAATACCAGATTGTCTCCCTAGTATAAGAAACTGAAAGTAAATAAGATACAAACTCTTCAGTAAATATTGTGAATGGATAGGAAAAAAATAACTGAGATAGGGAAAAGAGAAAAAAAAGGAAAAAGAAAAAAGATATAAATTTGTATATATACACAAGATAGCTAAGAGGATTGTACTACTAATTGTATTAGTTCTTGGAACAAAATAGTTAACATTTATAGCATTAAATCAATTTTGCATGTTTATATGTGGTAATCTGAGTAACTCTTTTGAAGATAATTATGCAAAATAACAATCTTAGTTGTGTTCCTACCACCTTGTTTTGAAAGCCTATATTTTTATTGTTTTGGGGTCTTTGTTATTTGTCTCCATTGTTTCTTGTTTTTCTTATATTTTGTTTTGTTTGTTTTTCCCTGTAATACAGAAAGGATAGATGTATATGTATAGGCTTATTCATGCCTAGAACTTCTAAAGAATTTACAAAAATTGATTTTATTACATGTAATGGTATGAAGAGTTAACTTTGAAGAAAACAAGACATTATGGTAGACATTGCTGATTTTTTTTGTCTTGTTTTGAAGGCAATAATGCTTTTATTCTTTGTTTTGATTGGTTTTAGTCTGTTTTCCATTATTTGGTTTCAAGATGTGTGAAACTATGGATAGCTATTTTGAAGAGAATAAGAGTCATTATGGTAGCCATTGTTGACTTTCCTAATGTCTGATTTTGAAGGCCTGTAGTGCTTTTATTCTTTTGTTTTGATCAGTTTTATACTATTTTGTTTTGCTTGAACTCATTGTGTATGAAGATATGGACAACTATTTTGAACAAAATGAGACTTTATTGTAGTCACTGTTGATTGCCTATTGTCTTGTTTTGAAATGCTGTGTTGCTTGCATTGTTTTGCTCTGATCTGCTTTGTTCTGTTTTTATTCTGTTTAAAATAAAAAAATGTTCAACATCACTGGTCATTCATGAGAAACAAATTAAAACAACACTGAGATTCCACCTCACCCCAGAAAGAATAGCTAGTATCAAGAAACCAATAACAAATGCTGAAGGGGCTGAGGGGAAAAAGCAATCCTCTTCCACTGTTTGTGGGAGTGTAGACTGGTACAACCACTGTGACAATCAGTGTGGAGATTGCTCAAAAAACTAGGATTGGAGGTCCCATTCGACTCAGCTATTCTCCTTCTGGGTATCTTCCCAAAACTATTAAAAACATCATACCACAGTGATTTATGAGCATCCATGTTTGTAGCGGCATAGTTTATAACACAGATCTTGGAAACAACCTAAATGCCTATCAACTGAGGATGGATAAAAAAGATGTGGTAGAGTCAGCTCACTGTTCTGGTAAGCAGCTGTGGCCTGACAAGCCATGGCCGCCTCAGGGCAAGAACCACCGGTGCTTCCTGAGCTCCGCACCATATTGGAACTTGGGACACTGGGAAAACAAGAAGCCAGCTCACTGCTCTGGTAAGCAGCTGTGGGCCTGCCAGTGCGCAGGCTAAGAATCAAACATCCATATCCTCCCCCTCCCGTTAGCAAGTGGGAGCCAGAGGTCTGAGTAGCTCTTGGGAGGATGAACGTATGCAGTGTGGCAAGTAAGGGGGATTTCCTTCTACCATCTCTTTGAAAGCAAATATTTTTATCATTGTTTTGCTCAGTTCTGATTAATGGTACTGCTCTATCCAATATTCTGTTTTTTATAAGTTCGGTATTTCCTTCCATTTTGCTCTACCTGATTCAAAGAACAGCTATTGTGATGAGAATGGGATGTACTATTGTGCCTATTGCTGTTGTCCTGGTGACCTGCTGGATGTTCTGTGCCAATTTCACTGCACTGTCTTGGTTAGCTTTGTTCTTCTGTCTTGTTCTGCTGTATTTTGCTACCTTCAAAAAAAAAAAAAAAGATAATAAAGCAACAAAATACCTCCAAAAAACCGCCAACTTCACCACAGCTGATCCATGGGGCATGGATGAGGAGAAACTCAAAAACAAAGCAACAGAATTAAATAAGATGATTAAAAAGTAAATAACAACAAAACAGATCAGTAAGGTACTGAGCAAGCTGAAACATGATATAACTAAACAGATAATGGACTTAAAAAGCAAAAGGAAAAGAAAGTGCTCTAAAGGATATCACTGCATGTATGTTTAAGTGTGTAGGATTGATAACCATGTTGCTAAGTTTTTATTGGATCATTGAACAGAACTGTTTGCAGCCTCAGTTTGAATGTCCACTTTGTATGCTTTAATTTTATAACTCGAACAACTATGTCTAAGAAGACAATATGTAATTTATCAACTAGCAATTTCTTACTGTTTATTTTTTTCTGAAATTCTGTATTGTTGCTACCCTTTTTTCTGTTTTGCTTTTTTTTTCTCTTTAAATAAAATTTTTTACAAAGATGTGGTATTTTAGGGCCAGGGATTTAGCTCAGCAGCATAAGTGCCTGCCTGGCAAGTGCAAGGTTGTGAGTTCAATCCCCACTACCAAAAAAAAAAAAAAGATGTGGTATTTTTATACAATGGAGTACTACTAAGCCATAAAGAATGATAAACTGGACACATATAGGTAAATAGATGCACCTTGAGAACACACTCAGTATAAACATTATATTGTTTCATTAGTGTGACAAGCCGAGAGAAAAAAACATGTATATGTATACAAAAATAGTTAAGATACTTATAGTACAGATTTCTCTAAGTTCGCTGAAGAAAAAGTTTTGTGCTGGTATTGTTTGGACAATTGAAGGCAGATGTCTTGTGCTCTGGGTGAATGATTTGGGGATGTCAGTGTGCAATGTATATACCACTGTTACCCCCTGATTGATGTACTTTAAAATTTTGTTGTAGTTTTGCTTCTTCTCCTTCTTCTTTTTTTTTTTAATCTTTGAACAAAATAGATTTTTAAAAAAAGAAAAAATATCAGTCAATGATGATGAGCTACACATGTGCTCATTATTGAGTGCTGAGGTAACCTGAGTCATTATCTAATACACATGCTGCAATAATGTCAGTCCACATGTGCACACATGCATACAGACACATGCACACACGTATTTCAATTACATAAGCAAATGGGAAAAAAATTCTTGAAAAATGACAATCTTACATAGATAAAGTTTCCTTTTATTTCCACTGCTCCATCACCTCCCCTTTACCAGAGATAGACTTCTCCCCAGCTGTTCTACTGACTTTTTAAAAACTATAATTAAACTCCATAAAAGCATGAGGTTGGTCCTAAAACAACAGAGCTATATGAAGCAGTGACCCATTTGAAAGTAGGATGCTTCAAAATAGTGACTAGTGTCTTTCCTACCACCCACTCCCCTTAACCCAAATACTGCATGGAGGCCACAGACACAAATTCTCCACTTATTTCAAGTAAGAAATGTCTGCCTAGTAGTGGATAAAGATATTAAAGTGACCAACACAGAATAATCCTTGGGTTGTAGAAATCATCTATCTGTCCAGAGTTATGAGTAATTTAGTTTTTGGCATGAGCAATCAATCTATAGACACTTAAGGAGAATTCATTTGGGGTCTGGCCCTGGGCTGGAGGTCATGACTCATGCAGATACAGGCAGAGAAAAGTATAACCTTATCCATCAAACTTTCACAATGATCGAAAGCTCAGGAAGACCTGATGCCAGGTCCAGAGAGCCAAAGTCAGTGAACTATGATAGTGCTGGTTCATGGCTTGGTGACCACTTGAGACAAAAATGTGAGGAACTCAGTTACTGGTGATCATGGAAGCCAGATATCCCTCATTAATGGTACTACTGACATTTTGGATGAGATAATTCATTATTGTGGGGAGCTGACCTATGTGCTGAAGGGGTTCAGCAGCGGCCCTGGGGCCTCTATCTAGTAGATGAAGGTAAGTGCCCTAACCCAAACTGTAACACCCAAAATGTCTCAGACACAAATTAGCTAAGAAGCACTGGTATCAGCAGACTCAGGCATGAGAAAGAGTCAGCCATGGGCAACATCCTGTGAATGACAAACCATGGAAAATAGGAATATTCATGTTCTGGGTCTCTAAGCTCAGGAGTTAAACACAGGCTTAACTGTTTAGCACTGGAATTCTTCAACAGCTACCTAGTATTAACACAGAGCAGAAAGTACATCCCACCTGCTGTCAGAGTCTGGGGAGTCTTGGTGCTGCTTACTAAGCAACAGTGCTTCATCTGAAAAGAATGTCAGGTTGGGGTCTTTTTAAAATGTATCAGTGAGCCAGAAGCAGCTTCTGCCTGGCTATTCCACTAACTTCTAAAATTTAAAGAACTGTGCAAGAGAGTGAGGCACAGAAGTAGAATTGGTCTGAAAAGCAGGAGAAACCTGGTGAGATCTCTTTGGCGGTCTCCAGCAACGCTTCTTGCTAAGTGTGTAACAAAGAGCCACCAGAGGCCTTGAAAATAATAAATTTTAAAATATAGCTCATCTACTAGATAGAATCAGGGTTTGTTCCTATACCTAGTACAGTATGGGGTGATTTTTCTTTTTGCTGGGATTTTTTAAGAAAATACTTTTAAGAAAAAAATGTTTAAAAAGAAAACCAATGAGACCTCTTTGAAGTAGCCCCTGCTGAGATGACCAGAAGAAGGTAAAACCTGTCTCCAACCCAATGCTTAGGAAGGAGCTTTTGTGCCTGGTGACAGCGGAGAAACCTGGTGGCAGCAGACCGCCTCTCCTGGGCCTCAGGATGACACTCTGGAAGGCAGCAACCTCCAGTCAGTGGGGGATCCTCACCAGAGCCTGCCAAGGCCACTGCAGGGGTGCAGAGGGGAGGGCTGATGGAGAGCGGTGAGTGGTCAGCAACTGTACTCCTTGTCTTTGCCAGGTACTCTTCTGCATGTTCACCCAGTCCCCACACCAATGCTGCCAGTCATCCTCAAGGAAAGTCATCATAATATTATGGGTGTCAAAAGCCCCTGAGATACTTCCTGCAACATTAATGTTGTGGCTGAGGCTAGATATCCCCCCAAAGTCTCATGTGGTCAGAGGTGGGGCTTTTTCAGAGGTGGCTGGATTTGAGTGTGTGGAATTGATTTGTGGTGCAGTGCTAGGTTCCATGGCACTAGGACTAAGGGTGTGAGTGCTGCCTGCCCTCAGTTGCCTAGATAAGATCAAAGTAATGCTGAATAGATTTCCAAACAGATGAGACCTGTCCCCAAAACTTCTTTCTTTTTAAGCCAACCAAATAGAACTTGTGCCTACTTGAGTGACCAGAACAGAGAAGTGACATTTCCCCAACTGACCTCTCCCCTTGGTTGGGGTAGATGCAGACCATCCAGCAACCCACTCTGGAGCTGGACACACTTCTCTAGAGGAGAACAGGCCTGGGTACCCAAACAGGAAGGATTTGAGGGAATTAGCTTTCTGCTTACAGCTGGCAGGCAGCAAAGGGATTTCTATAAAACTTTGAGTCCCAAAGCAAAGACACCAGGTCCTGTTGAGGCCCACCCCTTTGTCTTACTATGAAACAGAAAGTCTATGCTAGAACAATAGAGAATAGTCAGATTCTCCTGCTATTTAAGGAAGGAATACTTCAAATTCCTACATAGTAGCCAAAGTAGCCTATATAGTAGCCAAAATAGGACGTATTTTAAATTACATTTCTTAGGGAAATATGAACTAGTTTCTATAGATGCTCTATATCCACAAAATGAGTAAAACCTGAGCTGGGGATGTATGTCAGTGGTACAGCACTTGCCCAGTACGGCAAGACCCTGGGTCTTTGACAGTGTGACACTGATCTCTCCTCCCATTTGGTGAGCCCCCCATGTCAGGGGTCCCAGGAAGACTAAGTCCTGTCCAGTGGTGACCTCACACCAGCCACAGCCATTAGCACTGCTGAGGGGGTGCCGGACAGTGTACTCCTTCTCTCTGCCCTGGTTACAGCTGTGCACTACTGAGCTGCTGGTGGGGAGGCAGCAATGTGACAAGCTGTGACATCAGAGCCCAATGGCACCCACAAAGATTTCTTCACCAGATAATTTTTTAAAACCACTTCATTAAAGTGTAGTTCACCTATTAAAGCTTTTTGTATACTGAGTTGGGTGACCATCACTGCAAGCTAACCATGTTATCGTGTCACCCCAACCCTATCATCTCCCCCCCACCTCTAAGCAACCCATTCTGGACATTTTATATAAATGGAATCATAAGCTGTGTGGTGCTTCGTCTCTCTGTGCTTCTTTTTCTTGATGGACTATTTCCAAATTACCCAGATTGTAGCATGTTTTAGTACTTCATTCTTTCTTAATACCCAAATAATATTCCACTGTATGGACCACACCTTCTTTATCCATTCATTGGCTACTGTGAGGAATACTGCCCTGAATATTGATGTACATCTTTTATGTGGACATGTGTTTACTTTGAAGATGAGAATTGCTAGGTAACATGATAATTCAATGCCATCTAATGGCTTTGGTTTCTCAGCCTTTTGCAGAGTGGCTGCGCATTGCCATCGCACTGTACGAGGTTTGGGATTTTTCCACAACCTCACTAACACTTGTTATTACCTTTCTTTTTAATTATCACCATTCTAGAAGGAATTTGGCATCTTGTTTTAATTTGCATTTCTATGATGGCAATCAATGTGGGTATCTTGTGTTCACTCCACATTTGTATATTTTTATCTACTCAGTCCGCTGGCCATTTTTAAGTTGGGTTGTCTTTTGATAGTTGGGTTGTAATAATTCATCAGATTAGTTTGCGGTATGGTTTGAGGGATTGTTTCTAGTGATTTAAAGCTCAGTTTCCAACTTTCCATGTTTCTACCAGACACCAAGTCACTGGCTGCTCAAATTAATCATCTATTACAACTTACAACCCTGACTGACAAAAGCTCTGGAATATAACACAGCACTTCTTACCTACAAGAAAGAACTTACCTAAAGCTCAACTGTTAGATTGAAACCTGTTCAGTGGCAGTATTATTACTGATGGCTAGGTTTCTGAATTCATGATCCTAAACTGCTAAACTTTATGAACCCAGTCTAAGGAAATTCATGAGACTGACAAGTGGAAACTCTGACAAGTAGCAAGTATGAAACAGCAGAAACAGAAAAATCTAAGAAGTAGTTGCCATTTCTTGCTGTTTTCCTCCAAGGTAAAGTAGGCCATTAATTCTGATGTTATCCAGATGCCAACAGTTATTTTTAATTTGATACCTCTCTCAGAGTGGCCATATAGCCCTCCATCTCACCACCAACCAAGCCTAGCATCCGGCAACTCCATTCAAATTGTCTTCTGAAAGGTCAAACATGTAAATAAACTAGGAATCCTAATTCTATTAGCTAATCAATTTAATTCTAGTTTAGACATCAATATTGCTAACTTTGTTATCCTTCCCCTTTTGTACCTTTGATTCTCTCAAGACTTAGGAAATAAGAAAGTCCCTCTCTCTGGAAGCTATCAGTGACCAAAAGACATTCGCTTCTTAGAAAGTTGTTTTCTGCAGTTTCCTGGGAGATCACCCTGGCTCCTGAGATGCACAATAGTGTATCCTGCTCACCACAGCTGCCCATTCCTCTGCTAAGCACTCACTTCCCTTCTAGTGCCCAAGCTCATCTCCAGGACAGGGTTCTAGACAGAATATTTCAAAAGATCTGCTCAAAAGTGAATTCAAGCCAGGTGTGGTGGCACACTCCTGAATCCCACTCAGGAGGCTGAGGCAGGAGGAGCATTGTGAGTTTGAGACCAGCCTGGGCTACAAAGAGAACCCAAGGCCAGCCTGAACTGCACAGCGAGAACCTGTCTCAGAAAGACAAAAAAAAAAAAAAAATCATATAAAACAGGCATGGACAGGTTTAAACTGTTGCCTCTCTTCAACTTTCTGTAAGTTATTAATCTCTCCGCATTGCCTTTTGCTAAGTTACATTTCTAAACTACCAATCTATCTTACTGATTTTGCCAAATGCAGTGACCACTTTGCAGTTCTCATCTTCATCCTAATGATGCTGACACAGAGACAAGACAGTCAGCTGGAAGGGTGAGGACAAGGGTGGTGTCCATCAGAGGGGCTTGAGATTCTGAGGGTGAGGTGCTATGGCGAAGCCGTCACTCTCTCATTCAACAGTCATCTCTTAGGCACCCTTTGGCTACCAGACACTGTATTCCAGTTGCAGGCAATGCAGTAGAGAAATGAAGCAGTTGCCCTCAGAGAGCTTACATTCTAGTGTGGCAATAAATAGTGAATAAGTCACAACAGCATTTCAGATAGTCACAGGCACTATGAAGAGTGAGGTCAGAGTGCCTCCTCTGAACATCTATGACAGGGAGGGTGCAAACTCAGTCCAATAGGTTGAAGAGGGAAGGAAGCCTCATAAAAAAGGGACCTAAGCACTGAAAGCTCAGACGGAGCTGGGATGCAACATTCTGGGGGCAGAGAGGAAGTATAAACACCGCTGGAGGAAGTGGTCCTGGCAGGGTGACAGGGGACAAGCTGACAAGTCAGCAGAGGCCAGGTCAGAGAGGCCTCAGCACTGATGTGTCCTGTACCCATCACAAAATTAGTAAGTGTGCATAGCCAGGATGATAATATAGGTCTTTTCAATCTTACCAGGATTTTTTTTTAAATGCAGTGTTACTTGATGTATGCCATAAATGATGCTGGTTGAAGTAGAAATTTATGCAATTATTTTTTAAAGATGGGGTTTTAGATCCAGGGATGTAACCTCAGTGGTAGAGTGCTTACTTAGCACATGTAAGATCCTGAGTCAATCCCCAGTACTACAAAAAAGAGAGGGAGAGAGGGAGAGGGGGAGAGGGGGAGAGATCTTACTACATTGTTCAGGCTGGCTTCCAAGTCCTGGACTCAAGCAGTTCTCCTGCCTCCTGAATAGTTATGACTGCAGGCATGTGCCACTTTGCATGGCTTAGAGGAGTCTGTCCGTTTGCTTATTTGTTTAGAAGCACTGGTAACTGAAACAAAGACCTTCACACAGGGCTAAATCCAAAGCCCTTATCATTTTTATTTTGACAGGTCTTGTTAAGTCACTAAGTTACCCAAATGGACTCAAACTTGCAATTCTCTTGCCTTAGTCTCTCAGAGTGCTAGGATGTGGTTACAAGTGTGAACCCACAAATCCAGCTAGAGGGAATTAAAACCCTTGTCAATCTTTTTGTGTGCCCTTGAAAAAGAAAATACTAAGGGCTGGGGATTTAGCTCAGCAGCATAAGCGCCTGTCTTGCAAGCACACAGCTGTGAGTTTGATCCCCAGTACCAAAAAAAAAAAAAAAAAGTTAAAGAAAAAGAAAATACTTGATTTAAAAACTTTAAAGTTCATCACTCTAAACCTAACATAAAGTCTGTCTTTTAAATAGAATATTGTAGAGAAGTTATTTTGGGTGCTTTGACCTTATGAAAACACAATCACACGAGACTAATGTCTATTTTTAAACATTAGAGCCACTCTCTTAATCACACATTAGGAAACTTAATATAGCTAAGGTACTGATCAGGATTAGCTGTTACATAGATTTGCAGGTCTTTTATGCTTCTGCTTAAAAAAAGTTTGAAGTAAACTGAAATACTGAACTGAGGACTCAAACTCACGAGAGTGCCACACCTGGCTCCACCATTATATGATAGCTAGAATCCTGGTTACGATACTTACCTGCAGCAGCCTAACGTTAGGTAAATTATTCCTAAGTTTCTATTTTCTCTTCCATAAAATGAGAATATACAATGCCTATTTCATGGATCCATTGTAAAATAGCTAAAATAACAAGTGATAGTGCTTGAGTATGTTTCCTTTTTCCTCCCTTTTCTGGGCCTTTGTCACTCATTAGAAACACAAGAGTCAGACAGATGACATCTAAATGCCCTTCTGGAGTAGCAGGCCTGACTCTCCTGCCAGGTATCCACATGACAGGGACCCCTATGCTCTGAGCCAGTGGAGATAGCTGGCAAGAGGGACCCATGATTAAGAGAACACAACGAAGGGACCAGCAAGGCCTCTTCTGGCACTGGGACTTCAAGTATGGGGGCCTAACAGACCCCTCCTTAGCTCACTAGGACCGAGTCATTTACAAGTGCATAATCAATGACTTGTGAGATTATTTGTTTAAAGCCTAGCTTACCAAAGACTATTGGAAAGATTAGGGATTTTATCTGTTTTGTTCACTCCATGTTTACATTACCTAGCACATATCAAGCCCTCAATAAATAGCTGCTGAATAAAAATACCTACTTACTTGTTAGATAAATTTCTGCAAATGGAGACAATTAGTTTTACTTATAAATCAAAAATTTTAAGTTCCAGAAAGAAAAAAATAAAGAGGGAATTTGTAGGGACTATAAGTTTCTTTCTACAAGTTTTTAACTGATAAAAATGTCTATACTTATGGTGTGCAACAATGAACTTAAATTTCTGTTTAGTGTGTGGATTTTCCTTAAAGAGAAACAGAGTCAAAAGAGGAAGACACAGTGACAGTTCCTAAGAGGGCTTCAAGCATCTAGTTTAGAATAGAATAGCATCAGTGAATCTTGCCACACCTTCAATTTCCTCAGATTAGGATGTGGGGCTCTGGAGCTGAACCCACTCTAGTTCCCTTCATAGTAGACTTCTCAAGGCAAAATCAAAGCCTATTATGCTCTTTTCATCTACAATCTGGCTCAAGGGCCAGTTAGTCACAGGAAGTGGAAATGACAACTGCAGACATAATTGAACAATCCTCTGTACTTACCATTCTCCCTTTCATGCTTCTGCATTTCCAAAGTCACTGGCGTTGTCAATCCCTGGTAAATGGTTCAACAACTAGCAAAATCCTACCTCTCCAACAAGTTTAACATGCAAATAAATCTGCTTCAAAGTCAAGTAACTTGACAGTTCCTCATTTATTCAATCAACAAATAATCAACTCTGGAAAATCCTGAGTGATTCAGGAAGATGAAAATATAATTTGAGACAAAGCAGCAATTAGCAACACAAGAACTAGAACCAGGAGTTAAGAGAATATCAAGCTATATACACTGTGCCTCAAATACTTCTCTTCCTAGCTGCAGAATCACTCTACAAAACTTTTCTTGAGAGAAGACAAGATGGCCGATCAGTGAGCAACAAAATACAAAACCTCCCAGGAGAAACAACTCATTTGCCACAGAGACCCAGACAGAGGGAGATGGATCCTCTTGACACAGGAAAAAATTAAAATGTAAAAAAAGCTCATCAAATACTTTGGGACTACAACTGAACAGCTAAAAATTACAAGACACAGCATTTTCATTCACGTGGACCCACCAAGGTTGCAAAGGCCTGAATCTGCACCAGCAGGCAGAGCCGCCCAAACATGTTCCCACCACTCACAGGAAGCACAGCAGTGCCGGAGTCAGGGTTTGGTGAGCCCAACAGAGAGCGGAGAGCAAAGCTGGTGAAAGGACCTTCATTAATCCACAGTCAATGCTGGGAATGAGACACCACCCTCCACAGGAAGGGCACAACCAAATGAGCGACATATTGGAATGGGGCAGGAGGAGCCTGAACTGGGAGTGACAGTGACTTTAGTTGGTTCCTCTCTCCCAAGAGAAGATTCATGGGATTTGCTTGGACTGGGCCCGCCCCTGGCCGGGACCCAATGAGCCATCCCAAATTGATTCCCTGCGCCTAGCAAGCACTAACCGGGTGAAGGCACCTGAAGTTTGGCTGGCCACATGGGGAGGGGCCAGTGAGGAGGGGCCGCTGCTTACACCTCAGTGACAAGAGCAGGCAGGAGAGGGCAGAGGTCCCTCACCAGCATGCTTCAGAAGAAACGTGGCCACAGAGAAGGGGGCTGGGACCTGCACTGTAACCCGTGTGGAGGAAGCCAGGGCCATGACAGGAGAGAGAGGCAGGAGGAGGACCCCAGCCCAGAACCCTGAAAGCACTGATCCAGGAGAAGGAAAAACAAGGGAGATTGAGGGTGGCAAACACGCAACATCAGACATGGCTTCAATGGACATTAAGAGATATCTTCGGGACCTTGTAGATGAGCTCAAAAATGAAATATTAAATCAGGTAAAGCAAGATATGAGTAGAGTAATAAAAGAAATGCTCTCACAAAGCATCTCTCAGGATGATACAGATGGAAGAAGGAACATAAAAAAAGGAAACATTCAATAAGGAAAATATAGAATACATGAAGCAGATTCAAAGATACTACCAGGAAATTAAAAACTCCATTGAAAGCTGGCAAAACTCCTTAAAAGAAACTAAGGATAGACTATCAAAATTGAAAACAAGTTTGCAATGTGTGATCATGAAAGGAAAGATCTCTTAAAAACAATAAGGAAACAGGCAGTAACAATACAAAGGCTAGAAGATGACAAGAGAATCTACAATTTAAGAATAAGAAACATGAACAAAGAAGCAGGAATACATACAGGTGAACTACAAAGGCTATTCACAGAAATAATTAAGGAAAACTTCCCAAGCATGGGAAAAGAAAATGATATTTGGTTATGTGAGGCATACAGAACTCCAGCCACCTACAACCAAAACAGATCTATACCCAGACATATAATAATCAAGATACCAGAAATTCAATATAAAAACAGAATATTAAAAGCCATCAGAGAAAAGAAACAGATTACCTATAAAGGTAAACCCATCAGAATAATGGCTGACTTCTTGACACAGACCATCAGATCAAGAAGAGCTTGGAGCAAAGTATTCCAAGCCCTGAAAGAAAATAACCTCCAGCACAGATTGATGTACCCTGCAAAACTGTCACTAGAAATTAATGGAGAAACAAGATGCTTCCATGACAAAGAGGAACTGGGCGAGTTTGTGACCACCAATCCAACACTGCAGAGAATACTGAAGGACATTCTAGAGAAAGAAAAAAAATACCAGAATTTTAGGAACAGTGGCAGAAAGGCCTCAATGAGTGGGGCAGGCAGTAGAATGAAGGAGAAAAGTAGACAGACAGGCAGAAAAATAGCATAGCAGAACTGAGGCAGAGAAGGATAACTAGAATCTCTAACACAGATGGCCTTGATACACCATATTGTTAATAGTGCACCAGGATTTAAAACCCACATTACTCACACTACTCTGCTTAGATGTATTATATTCTGTTCCAGTCATTCTACCTGTGCTAGATTTGAAGGGTACAAACAGAAATCCCGAAAATAACACGATGTAGTATGCTAATCATCCTTAACTTCCTATTAAGTCAATCTAAAGCTCTGTAAAACCTGTTTTACCATGACTGATTGTAATCGAATCTGGTTTGTTGGATCGCTGCTTTGTATTGATAGATTTTATTCAAAGCTGTTATGATTGATAGTAGCAAGTCTGACAGTATAGGCAACTACACTGAAGATGACAAGATCCACTAGAATATCCACTATGGTTTGATTATTACCTGCCTTTGAAGTTTTATACTGTCTACAATGTTTTATTTTTACTAATATTGTTATTTACTGCTTTACTCAATTATACTGCTATATTCAATTATGCCTGATGATATAGACATTCTATTGAAGATAATAAGAAACAACACAGCAATCATTGTAGATCACCTGGTACTGTGGTTTTATATGACTTTTTGGTTTCCTGTTTTTACAGGAATTTGTTTTGTTTTGTCTTACTAAGTTTTGTTTTTCCCTCTTACACAAAAAGGATAGAAATACATGTAGAGATTCATGCATGCATAGCTGTTTACACTCTCACTGTTTGACTATCTACTTTGTATGCTTTAATTTTGTAACTTGAACAACTATTTCTAAGAGGACAATATGTAATTTATTCACTAGTGATTTCTTACTGTTCATCTTTTTTTTTTTTTTTTGGGATTCTGTATTATCTCTAACCTTTACATGCTTTTGTTTCTCTTTAAATAAAAAAATAAAAAACTTTTCTCATTCTTACTTCAGTAAAAATGCTTTTCCTTAGTATCTTCAGTGCAGTGCTTATGACTATGCTGTAGCTAACTGCTGCCCATCTCCAGACTCTGAGAGTTGAAGTAAGCAACTGTGTCATCCAGTCACCTTTATGGCCCAGGTATCTAGTGCAGAGCCTGGCACATGGGAGTCACTGCCAGTGAGCAGTTCTATGGAACTGCTAACAGACTTCTGAGTATTACCAGTCTTTACTGTCCAATATGGTGGCCATCAGCCACGTGTGGCTTGCTAGGGTGAACTGAGATGTGCTGCAAGAGCAAAAGACAAACCAAATTTCAAAGATTTAGTACAAAATAATGAAAACTGTCTCAGCAATTTTTACATTGATCTCATGCTGAAATGATAGTACTTTGGCTATTGGGTTAATGAAAATATATTATTAAAATTAATATCATGATTCTTTTTAGATTTCTTAAATGGCTACTAAAATATTTAAAATTATGTATGTTTAGTCCATATATCTTACACTTTAGTATGTTCATTGTTATAAAAAATAATTCTAATTCTTTCTATATTCTTTTACATTGAATCAAAGTCTTACTAAGGACATGTAATATCCATGCAACCAACACTTAAATAGCTCTGGCTATACATGCTTCTGCTTCACCCTCTCAGTCCCTGGCATCCTGAGTGGTCAGCCAGCCCTCCCTGCCCAAGCTCTTTGCACTGACCCCAGGCTCAAATGACACACTCATCAAAAGCCCTAGATAGGCATATCAGGGAGAGACACCCTATAAATAGACACATGGAAACAGAGTGCTCTGTACTGACACCATAGGCCAGTACACACTCCCTTTGCCTCCCACATGTTTGTTCCCTATAATGATGAGTTAATGTGATTTTACTTCCATCAGGTTAGATAGACAGATTTTACATAGGCACCTGCAAAGCAGCAGCTAAAGGTGATTTTTAAGTTTTGGATACTGGTCTTGCAAAAATCAACTGAGCTTACATAGAGGATTTAAGAGGCAAAAGAGATCAATTCAAAATAAAATAGTAAGTTTCTAAGTGATCTGTAGGGAAAACTAAAACAGTTGGGTTTCACTGGTTGCACTTAGAAAAATAAAAATCACAACAAAACACAAACAAACGTGTCTAGTTATACTCCTCTCTCCACACAGAGACCTGAGTCCTACACACTCAGCACTGGCACATGGCACACATCCAGTGACAAGGAGTTGGCAGAAAACATGAACATGCAGGTGTCTGTTAGTGAAACAAATGTTGCATCCTTTTTTTAAAAAATGATTTTGTTTTTAATCCTGAGTGTTGTAGTAAAGAGAACATAGATTTCAAATTTTATTCAGAATAAAATGCAGTCATCACCATGGACTACAAAGCCCTACATGATCTGCAACCCAGCTGCTTCTTAGACTCGTCTCTGCCCACCCTGCCCCTTGCCCAGCACCCCAGCAACCTGGCTACACCACCCCACCTCGGCACCCTTGCACTGCCTAGATGCAACCTTGTTGGTTGCATGGCCAACCTTCAGAGCTTTCAGTGCTAACAGCCTGCTACAGCACACACACTAAGGGTTTGACACCACTGGTCTAGAATACCACTGCTTCACCTGACTCAAATGCCTCAAGACCAGAGAAGCTGTCTTCACCACCACCCGCCCCCACACACACACTTAACATGCCCGTATCCCACTGTACTGGTCTTCACATAACTTCTGGTCGCACAGTGTAGTCCACATTTCTTTAATAGTGTAATTATTTGTCTTCCCAGATGGGAAAGTGTGCCAGGAGAGCAGGGATTTTGTTCTTTTGGTCCACTGTCGATTCCCTCATAAGTGCCTGGCATATCAGAAGAGTTCAAAAAATATCTAGTGAATGAATAAATTAATGAACATTAGATTGAATCCAGACACCTGAAGTCTAATTCTTCCACTAAAAAACTGTGTGACTTTGAAAAAAAAACAGCTCTGACACTCAATTTCTGAATCTGAAATAGGTGTTTCTAAAGCTCTGCTAGCTCTAATACCCTGGAGGGTTTTATAAATGTCATTTACAAGTAATACTGCATGAAATATAACTTGATACTCACAAACCACAACCCCTATGGGGCGATGCAGTCTGACTGAAATCCTGCCCCAGGAAAAGCCCTCAAAAACCCTTGCAGGCAGCGCTGGCCTCAGCCATGGTCTGTCTACCTCAGGTGCTTCACACACACCTTTTATTACCCCGTTTCTTCTTCCAGCTCATGACATAGGCATGTTTCTCCATTTTGTCACTCAGGAGACAAACATCTAGAGGACACAGGGACTCTAACTAGATTATCTAGTGTTCTCTCCAGCACCCCACACAGTCCATAGCACCCACAAACGGTCCATTAGTGAAGGAAGCATCCCTTCTAACTTATAAAGAGAAAAGAAGCTATGACTAATTCTACATATTATACCTGGAAGGCTTATAAGCAGATACTTTTTAAAGTTTATTTCCGTGGTACCAAAATGTGCTACTACTCATACAGAAAACTGAAAAACGGGCTCTGGGATATAGCTCAGCAGCACAGCATCTACCTGGCAAGTGCAAGGTCCTGAGTTTGATTCCTAGTACCAGAAAAAAGAAAAGAAAAAACAGGAATGTTTGATAAAGAAAAATTTCTAAATGGTGGTTACACAAACCACTATTAAACCTATGGTTCAATTTTATTAATCTTTTAAGACTTTTTCTAGTTCATCTTTTACTTTATGATTGACATCATATTAAACTATACTATACAATGTTTTTAAGTTTAATATAGGCTGTTACCGTATCATTAGAAGCTTCAAAAATAGTATTTTTATATTTTTATAACTTTTTAATGAAAAATAAATTTCCATAACCAAATAATAAAATGTTACTATGTTTTAACTTTTATGTGCCCTTTAACCTAATAAAAGTCTGTAAGCACAGGTTCTGAAGATGTTTCTGACCACTGTGGCTGTGATTCTCCTTGGAGGAGAATGACATCCACTATGACACAGCAGTTTCTTCTGTCCTAAGCTCTCCTGGGGCAGCGGTGGACCCATTCCACAACACCTGCAGTGAGATAGCGGTTGCTGGTGTGGCAGACACAGACCTGGCTTCTCACATTCCTATGACTCCCAGAGATGAGAAAAAGCTGCAGTGTCCCCACATCTAACAAGACAGTCTCTACACAGACTGCTGGAGGGTTCAGGTGAGCAGCTGGGGAGCACTGACCGGGAGGTGAAGGCCAGCAACGCACCCTTCTCAACACCCGTCCTTTGGAAGATTACAAGTTCTCATTCAACCCAAATCTCAGAAGAACACGTGTGTGAATTCATTCTCAGGGCCATGGTTTAATTGCCAACCTGCATGTGCAAAACCCCAGCCCAAGCCCCCCTGTGGGACACCTGAAGCCCACCCTAGACAGCACAGCTCTGCCAGCAGCTCCCCCATACCCTGTGAAATCCCCACTTCTCCACCTGTCCTCACCCTACTTTTCTGCTGACATCATCTTTGCTCTTAAATCCTGCTCCAAGGTTCTACTGGCTCCTTGTTACCCACTGTATTAAAATAAAAAACTAGGCACCTGAAAGATTTCCTCCCTCACCACCTGCCTTCATGCCCCACCATTCGACTTATTTTGACCTTGCGTCTATCTCACAGAGGCGAGTGTACTGCAGAGAAATTGTTTCCTGACCTTTGTTACAGGGCCACACAATCCCAAAGTGGTCCTTTCAACTGTTAGCTGCTCACATTTTAGTGAGAATGAGTCTGCAGAGTCTCTTGTAGGGGAATCCTGGCTGGGAAGTGGGTGAGCACCCAGGGGCACTGGAAGAGGTCACAGAAGTGCTAAAGCACTTCCCCTCCCTTCACCAGCACAGTGTCACTGGCCCTCTCCTGTTTCCCCTGTTCCCCCTCCGCTGCCCTCTGTGGGCACCTGTGCTTGCTTTTTCAGGGCCAGCTCTCTCACAAGCCGACCACTCCTGCCTTGCATGGCGCATGTGGCTCACCCTCCTCTTGCTTTGCAGCACAATGCAACGCTCCCATCTTCCTCCCTAACCCTTCCCACAGTTCTCCGGGGCAGGGCAGTGCCTGTGTCTTGCTTGGTAGCTGCTTGTAAACAGGTGGCTCATATCCAAGACCTTTTATCTGACTGACCAATGCCATTCTACAGCTGGCTTTTTTCAACTTCGGTTTTGCTGGCCTTGGCTAGAAGTACTTCTAAATCTGGGTAAGATGGGTACCCTAAAATGGTACATTCATCTGCCACCTTAGAAACTTTCCACAGCTGCATGCCTATAATCCTAGCACTCAGGAAGATCACTGATTTCAAGGTCATTCTGAATCACCCAGTTGAGACCCTGTCTTAAAAAGGCAAAAGTATAAAAAAATTTAAAAAGAAATAATTCCCACTTTTTTCATTTTAGGGCCTACAAGAAGATAGAAGTGGGAAGAAAAGCTATCTTTTTCTATATGACTAACCACTTGCATACTCACTGAAAAGTTGTTAAGAACACAGGTTCATGGAATTCATGCTTTAAAAGGTAGGGCTCTATGTATGAGTCAAGTCCTGTCACTGCGACACAGCCAGTGCTGGGTGTCCAGGGCACTACCACCCACTTGGAGGGGCCCTTGCCCTCTGGTCTGGCTTCCCAGATGGCCGGGGCAGGAGTAGACCCGCGCTTTCCAGCAGTTCTACTTTGGCCTCCCTCAGCTCCATCTCCGGCGTCCCTAGGCAACGCAGGACTGGAGGTACACAGCTTGGGGAGCAGACAGCCGCGGGGGCTCACCTGGCCTCGGCCTCCACCTCTGTCTCGGACTCGGCCTCCATCTCCTCCTCCTCCTCCGTGGTCTCCTCCTCCCACTCCGCCGCCCGCCCTTCCATAGCCTCCATCGCTGTGCTGTCCACGCTGTCCAGGCCAAGCCCGCGCTCACCCGCCGGGTGTTCCCCCTCGACTGCGTTGCAGCAGCCGGCGGCTCGGGTTCCCGCGGGGCGGGAGGGCGGACCCTCGAAATAGACGGTGTCAAGTGTCACTAGGAGCAGGCCTGGCGGCGGCCCAGCCCCCTACCGGCCATGCGGGCATCCAGCCCAGCAGGCGGCCCACTTCTCTCTGGAGGCTACCTTCCCTCTTCCAGCGGGGCTGCAGGAAGGTCCCTCAGGCAAGCGGCCAGGATTCTCTCGAGAGCTCCCCGCCCCACTCTGCCCTGCTCCGGGCGACACAGCTCACGCAGCAGAGCCCAAGTCTAAGGCTTCGCACCACGCATCTGCCCAACTCCAAGCTTGGCTCTGAACTGCCGCACCGCAGGGCTCCTTCACACTTCACACCTGTCCCTGGCGTCCCGTTGCTAAGCCTGATGTCCAAGACCTTCAGCCAAGACCAAGACCAAGACCTTCCTTCCTCTGGGGGTCTCCCCTTCAGGAGTCATTCCCCGCTACTTCTTCAATCCTCTCTGCCTGAAAAGCACCTCCCACCCTTAGTTACCGGATTACTCATCATTCAAGGTCACATTTCTCTAGTCCTCAAGCTCAGGACTCCTTCTCCCAGTCCCCCATCAGCCTGTGCACCCTAAGTCTCCCTAGGAGTCTCTAACTTACCAGGCATCCCCAGCCTGTACAATCCCATAAGCCGGCAAGGCTACCAAGCACAAGCGGGAGCATGATGAATGCTTCCCCAGGACAACAGGCTATGTTATACACACCTGCTGAGCGCCGGGCCCAAGCAGAGCAATCTTCACAGGGTAGAAGCATTTTTTCTTTCATGAGAATACTTCATAGCCAGGACAGCATTTATTTTTAATTGTAACAGACTATTCACAGAGTTGTCAGAGGTGATGAACAGAGTCTGGGTATTTCATCATCTTGTAGGCATGTATTAGGTTTGTGGACAATGTAATAGAGACAGCTTGGTCCCATGCAAGAGGAACCGTGAAGGGGCACAGGAGGTAAAGGAGCAGAGTCCGGCCTTCTGGGTTTTCCTACCCCAGGTTAAACAGCAGCAGTTACTCATTCTTGTAACCCTAGCTAGGCTTTTCCACCAGGAATCCAGAATGACCATGCTTCCACAGGACAAGGAGAATCCAACCCAGCTGTGGGAATCCATTAAACACTAATCAAAACTATAGGCAGCCATCGTGTTTCTTCCATTTAACTCAAAAACTCTTAGGAACATTAACATTACAAGATTTATTTGCAAAGACCCTGAATCAATCCACATTTTCAACTGTACTACACAAAGTGCACATCTTTTAACCTTCTAACAGCAACAGCACACACAAGTATGTAGAAATGCAGAGATACAAATTAAATAAAATGATTTAGTATTCATCAAACAAGTAACAAAGATGGAAAAAAAGCCTGAACAATTCTCCCACATGCATTATCTTGTGTCGGCCACTGGTTTAAAATCAAATCGATCAACTTCTTCACCTATTTGCCACAGAGAATAAGCTGAAAAGTAGTAGGACAGGGTCAGTGAAAGCTGAGAAGAATGGCAGTGAGGGAGGCCACACTGGGATCACTTCTAGAATTTTATTAGGAAATATCACAATACTGTAAGGGGAGAGCACCTTCCACTCTTACATCCCTGAGACTGGCACAGTATCACCAAACAGTACAATGGCTGTTACTCAATGATTACTCAGATTCATAACTAGAATACCAATTAAACTTAATACAGTCTGATAAAAGTTTCACAATGTGTAATAAATTTTGGGACTTTTCCAAGAAAAAAATTCATATAAAAAACTCAACTGTATCCAAAGTACAGTATTTTACACATAAGTAATTTTAAAAATTCACCCATGTGCAAATCTTCATTCCTAACAATGCCAGAGAAATGAGGTGCAGAAGTGGCTTGGGTGCAGATGTGGCTGGTTAATTTGACCAGAACTGAACTGAATTTCCAGATCCTGTTTTAATCTAAATAAACAAGCATAACAGATTCAAATCAGTTCTAGATGATAACTATAACCTCAACGTCATTTCAAAAGCAAAGACTTTCACTGTAAAGGACACTCAACAAATTCTATATATAAAACTTTATTCCATTTGATATACAAAAATTTAAAATTAAGAAAATGGAAATATGAACCTTTTACAAGTCACAGAAAAGCAAGCTTTAGCTTCTGAGTTGGCCTGCAAAAAATTCATTAGAGGTACAAACTGTTCTACAGCAGGTCTGAAAGAAATTTGCAGTCCCTTAGAAAAAGTTAAAACTTGTTTTCAAGAGTACTGTATATTTAAATTTATAGGCATTGACCAACTTATAAATATTTATGAGACAAAATAACTTTAATATACACTGTAGCTTTTTTAGCAGCCACCATTACTTTCATGTGTAAAATACTAAAAAAAGGTATTTTATAAACATTAAGCTGTTCTTTACAATAATTTTATCATGTGTTACCTGAAACACTTTGAAGTGGCTTACTGCCTAAAATTCCAGTTTAGATTATAAACCTGTAACTGCATACAGAAAAAAAATTCTGATTCTATAAAAAGGATATAATCTTAACTTTAATGTTTCAGTTTGTGCTTCATGCCACAGGGCAAATAAAAGCAGGAAAACAGAAGTGCACATTGCACTATGCTCTCATGAAGCACAGGAAACAATCTTTTCAAAGTTTGGACCAACTCACTAACAACTCGGTGACTGTTAGTTAAGAGTCAGTGCTCACATTACTGTACTACAGTGCAAAACACATTGTTGTTTCCACATAAAATCTAAAGCATCTCAAGAGTGTGTCTAAAGCTCTGAAAGTACTCCTGAAATGCAACATGGACAAAGTCAAAAAGTCTCAGGGAGGCAAGTGAAGACTTAGGACAACTGTCCAGTATTTCATAACTCTGCAGTGATTTCACTGAAATAAAAGATTTTATTTTGCTTCAAGTAACTGAAAAACTGACTTAAATCTTCATTAGAACAGACTTAAGACAATAAACCATCTACTATAGGTGATATTTTGAAGTTTGATGAGATAGAACCTTTGCAAAATTCTACACAACTCCATTATTAGCATGTGATACAGTTGAAGTTATATAAAAAATCTGTTATTGGTTCTGGTAATTTCCCAAAATATATTTTATTTGACTGCCTAAAAATTCATGCCATAATATTACTAATCATAGATGTAAACATTTTCAAAAATACATTTTTAAATCAAAAGATTTTATTAGGAAATGTCATAATAAAATATGCAATCTTTATATAAGTATGACCTTTTAAAAATAAAACATGAAAACAAGAACAATTAAAAAGAAACCATGATGGAGGTAAACAAAATGTATTATGATATAACTCTTGTTCTTTATTTCTCAGAAGACTTTAAGAAATAGAGGCCATTTATCTTTTCAGGATAGCAGTTCTTAAAGGTAGTATAGTGTTCAAATCTCTTTTGTTTTTCAATCTGTGAAATGACTAGGAGAGAAAGAAAAATTCAAAACATAAAAGGAAATGTTATTTAAAAACTACATTTGCATGTTGAATTTTTCTATTCTGGCTGACAAACTGAGAAGGCCTATGTTTTTCTTTTTCTTTTTTTTTTTTTTTTTTGTAGTGAGGAGACAGGGTCTTGCTTCATTGCATGGGCAGGATTTTATCTTAGGATCCTCTTGCCTCAAATTCCTAAAATGCTGGGATTATAGGGGTGTACCACTGATCATGGTGCCAAAGGTCTAATTTGAATAGTTTGTAACACTTGCATTTTTAACTACTGTTAGAGTAAAATCATTTGTAGGACTAAATAATGAAAAGCTATGCCTCTAAAATGAATTCACAGTTCTCTCTGATCCTTTTATCCTATGAACCAATCCTTTCTATGTCTCATAGTACACATTTCTATTCTCTAAAAACAGGGAGCTCAGGTAACAAAACCACTGAAAAAAAGTTCATATCACGAACATAAACATTTTTTTAAACTTTTCAAAACAGTATAGGATAAAACAGCACTCTAGTTCCTTGTGACAGTGTAGTATGGAGAAGGAAAAGCATGAATTAGAGTTTGGCTTCCTTCCAAGACTGTAATATATTTCCTGATATTTAAAGGAAGGAAAAGAGTCCATTAGGTTTTATTCAATCATTCTGGGAGTTTTTAATCCCCATTAAAATGTTTATTTCTATAAAAAACAAAAGTTGTATTAATGAAAACAGCTAGTTCTCCTGAAAGGAAAAGTGTATTTCCTACTGCTTTACATTATTGACTTAAAAACTTGAAGAGCTCAGGACTATCCTATTACATACAAATTTTCCCTCCAAACTCAGGACCTCGCATATGCTAGGCAAGCATTCTACCAGTGAGCTACACATCTAGCACCTTTCCCATTTTCAAAGCACACTAGGTTTATTAATCTCTCTGAAATTAATCTAATGTACTGTTTACCTTTAAAAACTGATCCTTGATCATGTCAAATTTCTGCTTTTCATGCACGGCTCTGGCTGTATTTGTTCCATCAAAAGGTTCTGCAATGTTAAACGTATATAAGAAGAAGAAATAATTAAAATGAGCTTTTTTTTTTGAGGCGCCAGGCACAAAACCTGGGATTTTGTGCATGTTAATGCTAGGCAACCACTCTACCTAATTAAACTATATCCCCAAAATTTTTTAATTAGGCACACATACATCAAACTGCCAATATATGATGGCTTTTGACATAATAAAACAGCAATTTCATATGGCTTGCCTTAATACCTCTACTAGATTTATGAATATAGAAAAATTTAATAAATTATAAACTGTCTAATAAGGTAGCTAGAATTCAGTGAAAGGATAACAAAAAAAAAAAAGGAAAACTCATCAGTATAGTTACGTTAGGTCTAAATCATGAAAGTGCTAAGATTTCTGAAGAATTACAGAGTCAAGAGCCTAACCTCAGGTAAACAAATATAAGTTAAAGAATAAAACACTGTCCAAAAAAAATAAAGCTCTATCTCCAAGAGAAGTGCCTGCTGACAAATGTTAGAAAAAGGTAATTTTAAATTTAGTTTTTATTTGCAAGTTGATTTTATACAGCAGGAAAAGGTAAATTGGTCAACAGTGCAAGGAGTATGGCATGAATATGTCTTTAGAAAGAAGTACAGTGAGAACATTAACTCTTGTGAAAAATTTGGTACACAAAGGAAGAAAAAAAAAAAAAAGAACAGCAAGCAGAGAAGACCAGGAGGAGTTTTTGTGTGTGTCCCCAACATATACATTTTGTGTACATACCTTGATGCTACTTGTCTTTCACCCACAAGATAAAAAACCCAGAAGGGGACAAGGAAACTGAAGACAATATTCACAAATGGAGGATAATACAGGACATTAGAAATGAGAGGAGATGACAATGTTAACATATAGAAAAATTACTAGAGATTAAGAATTTTGGTGCTGAAAAACAGAATGGGAGTACTTGGAAGGATGATGTCAAGTGCACTTTTCAAAGATCAAAAACAAATGAATGCCTTACAACTGAAAGGGAGAAATAGAAGAAAAGAAAAATGGAATTGCTAAGAGAGAAAAGGGAGCTGAAAGGAAAACCTAGAAAAAGTCTGAAAGGATAAAGACCTGGTAAGTTAACTTTAGATCAGTCATTTAATATTCAGAAGAACGCAAATAAAATAATATATATCCACTGTATAACTTATTAGCAAATCAAACACCAAAGCAGATTTAAATTCATACTGACACACTTAAGATGCTGCATATAATCCAAGATTAAAATATGCTCAATCTGATGGTGGTCATCTCAGCTAGTCAGGATTTATGAAGGTCTGCAATGGGGCATCTATAAGAGCCACACGTTCTCCTTTTCCAGGGAAAGTGCTGGGGATCCAACCCAAGGTTTCATGCATGCTAGGCAAGTGCTGTCAGCTTTGTCTCCCGCAGTCAGTTTCCCACTGATTCATTCAAAGGAAATGTTTCGAATACATATCCAACTACATGTAAATTAATTTTAGAAAACAAAACTATCTTCAGGTCATTCAATGTTTAAAGTAAAATCAAGTTCATAAAAATCTAGCTTGTGTTACATAATATTTTTAGTGTAAAATAATGTTATTTTATTTCAATATAAAAATCACCATATAAAGATTATATTTTCTTACATCTGTAAAGCATGAGATTAAGAATGAACCACAAGAATGCATAAGAACTATTCAAATCCCTGGTACCCCCCCCCAAAAAAAAACCAGTTCAAATCTTAACAACTAGAAAAAAATAAGTTCTCAAATTCATGTTTATTTCTCACAACAAAAGAATTTTAAATCATGCTTTAAATTAAGTATTTAAAGCTAAAAGACTCATAAATCACTTCAGAATATAAATGTATCATTTTTTTCATTTTTTCAGGTGTAAGTTAGGCAATCCTCTCAGTACAGGATGCTAAATGAATGGTGAAGAGTAGTCATGGAGCTCTACCTTCTACACAGATGTATTTATTTCTCCACTCAATACCATCAGGCCTTGGAATGGCTTTGGCTTCACGAACTGAAATCATCTGACTGTTCCAGCTATAAGAAGAAAAACACTAATGTCAAGTATTTTCATAAATTTCCCTTTTGTTATATCAGTAGTAAAGCCTATCTTTAGTTTCTTACAAAATATCAAAACATGCCTCAACCCTCAGCACAATGTCCACTTGCCTCCTCTATTTTTTGTTCTCTACACGGCACTTACCATCTTCTAACAACTTGCTTATTTACTCTGTTTATTATACTATTATTTACTATATGCCTCCCCTAGTAGAATGAAAGCTACATGCCTCGGGACTCATCTTTTTTTCACCGTTCAGTTAGTTACTATATATCAGATACTCAACACATGTTTACTAAATAAAGTAGTAGAGAAAAAATTTAAATGCCAAGTAAGCAAAAATATATAAAAAACTGCCAACACCCTCTCAGTAAGACTTTTTTTCACTTGTTACAACAGAGGTCTTCTGTTGTTTTCTGGCACCACTAAATAAATTTTGTTCAAGTACATCTTCTTTATTTGGTAAGACCTAAGAGAAAATTTTGTAATTTTCTAAGGTAAGCAACTGGATACTGTTTTATGAACACAATACTCTACGAAACATACTATCACAGTTACATATCAAATGAAGCTGTTAGTAGTAAAGTACTATTCAAGTGAAACAATTTCATCAACATGCCTGACGGTTACTCATCTAATACATGGTTTACACAACTTTATACTTTGTTTTTTCAAAGATTTAAGAACTTTTCTTTCCAGCAGTTATTTTAAGTATTTTTTTCAAAGAACAATCTAAAATAGATGACCACTCAGCTTGTATAGAAGAGAAAACGACTATGACAAATAGCTTGGGATCTTGTTCTTGGCAGCATAGGCTTCTCTGCCATTTGAACAATCACATGCCAAGGCTTAGGACCCCCCAATTCCAACACTCACTATGCCTTGATGTATCAGTAAATCTTTTAAGAATATAATCTTGTATCCACTAAGATATTTGTTTCTGAAAATGTTATGGTTAATTTCCATATTAAATACATAAGAAAAATTGTGTATACTGTACATTTTGGTCAATGCAAAGCATCCTGCAAGTATCATTTTCTATTTTGTTTTCATCAAGAATAGTGTCTACATACATTATACAGAGAGCTATCAGTTCTTTCATTTTAGGACTTTGACATACTGCAGTTCCATTAGCATCAACTCCCAAAAGTCTGGGTATGGTGGCACTTGTGTGTAATCCCTACAACTCTGAAACGCTGATGCAGAAGAACTGCAAGTTTAAGCCCAGACTGCACAATTATGCAACACAGCAAGACCATGTCTCAAAATAAAAAAGACTAAGGATGAAGTTCAGTGGTGAGGCCCTGGGGTCAGTACCCAGAGGAGAGGGGGGAAGTTGGGACAGGGTAGGGGAAGGGAAGGGAAGGAGAAAATCCAAATGGAAAGAAAGTCTACTCTATCACAGTTTCCAGAATAAAGCTCAGCTACAGAGCATTTTCATGGCATGTGCTAGGTGGCAGGTTTAATCCCTAGCACTGCAAAAGAAAAAGAGAAAAGAGAGATTTAAGAGAGAGATTGAGATACTATAATTTGCTTTAAAGCACATTTTTTGATTCCTTAAATGAACTCAATTCCCACCACTATGAGTGTTAAAGCCAAACCTGAATTTATGTTCTAAACTGAGTCACAAACAGTATGTGACACATATATCCACTTTATTAATCGTCCCTAACCAGGTACTAAGCTTCAAACAGCTCAAGTTACAGTTACTTAATTGGCTACCTCACCTGAAGTACTTCAAAGAAAAACAGTTCTTTTTCAAACAGTGACAAAGTTTCATACTTATTAAAGGGAAGAAAAAATAGGCTCTGAGAAGCAAGTCTGGATGGAGCAAAAGTAGAAAAGAGAGAGAGACAGAGAGAGAGACAGAGACAGAGAAATACACCCTACAGTGTAGGGCGAGTTATTGAGAAGTCACAAAGGCCAAAAGGATTCTGAATCACTACCATTTAGAATGATTGACGTCTATGGCATTTCAAAGAACTTTTAAATAGTTCTAAATTACTTTGAAATATTTCAAACATGATATATATTTATCTTCAGAGATGAATTTAAATGGTGATTTAGAACTGTTTTCCTTAATTTTTAAAACATACATTCATCAATTAAGCCCTTTATCATACTAAGCCATTTTTAACCATCATTTGTTTGCCAGTCTTCGGCACTTTATCATAACTTAATAGTCCTGTCAGTTCACTGTTCCCAGGTACAATTCTATAAGCCTGCCTTCATTTTAAGAGTTTTCAACAGCAAGATGTAAAATTATTATTTATTTTTACTGTACTTCTTTTTAAGAGATACAGTCTGTCTATATGAGAGAATGCCTATGTTTAAATAATCCTCCCGCCTCAGCTTCTAGAGAAGATGGGACAACAGACATGTGCCACTGCACCTAACTGGAAGTTAATGGTTTTTAAATAGCCATATGAAACATCTGTAATATTTATACCACATTTTAAAACATCCTTTACCAGGCAATTAATCCTATCTTAAGTAGAGGGAATTTTAAAATGAAATACTCCAAGTTCAGAAGAAATCCTTCCTACCTTTTAACAGCTGCCAGAATTCTTTTAAAAGCACCTAATCTATTACTATGACTGTACTCCCTATCGTCAAATTTCTGAATATCTTTCATGAACAATGTGGTTGGCAAAAGTGCTGTATGATGTAGTCTCAAAATCTATTTTCAAGCTTCAATAGCCTAGTTAGTATCATTTGACCCAGCAAGGTAATTTCTATTAATATTAAACTTATACACCACCATCTTGTTTCAGTCCAACATCAGTTGATTTTCAGAGTATGCTTATTATAAACTGTATGTATGGAAAACACACAGCTTTCTCACATGAATCCTTTTCCCTTGAGCACCAATTTACATGACTCACTAGAGGAGCTCAGCACAGTCCAGCAATGTTACAGTTTTAGAGACAGACCTACATTTAAATTCCAGTTCTCCCGCTATGTAGCAGTATTGCTGTGGTTAAGTTTCACATACACAAATTCCCTAAGCCTGGCAGAAGTTTTAAGGATTAAAGAAAATATATAGCCATCACTTAAATATACAGGGCACTAGGTAAACAGGCCCAGAAAATGAAGTGTTAGTATTTTAACATTTTAAAAAGTAATCCTAGAACACTCGGTAAACTTTTATCTCATGCTCTGTTGTAATCTTACATTTTTTCCACTTTTTCACATAAATGAAGGCTCTTGCTTTTTTATTCCTGCCACTTGGGACTTATATTCAGATCCTGGTAACTTTTTAATTCACTTTTAACTTCATTCTTCCTGAACTATTTTTCACCAGCACTTTTCTGCCCTTCTTCTTAATTCAGTAACTTTTAAGTAACTTTAAGAATCTTTGAGTCTAGTCCACAACCTCAACTTCTGCTTTCATAATTATAGTAAGTATTTATTAGATACCTATTATCTGCTACTGGGCAAGGTACAAGGGTCACAACTGCAAATAAAACAGGCATAATCAGTCTGGTATAAACTGAACTTTGAAAAATGTGAATAATGTTTCTTCCTTCAGGTACTACACTATAAACTATCCAAAATCAGGTTTCCTCATAGAGTTACTGTGAATTCTATAGAGCTTTCAATGATAACAATCAGCCCACTGCAGCACATGTTATGTTCACCATCACTGCACCTGAAACTACCTGAAACACAACCCACACTAGCTAAGAGATCTCTGGGTAACTTACTCTCTCACAACTTCCTTTTTGTCTATGCCTCACTGGTAAAGTATGACGGCATAAAATAATCCCATCTCACAATTATGAGGTAAACTAAGCTAATGCATATATTCTGCTTAGAAGCATTTTGCTACAATTAACAACTTATTAGTATTTCTTTCTTCAAATCCCTTCAAAAACAGTATGCTAAGGTCACTGTATCCTCTTCTACGTAAAATTCCTCTTTTTTTCTTCTTCCTTACAATTTTTCCAAACTGATAAGACCTACAAACAATTTCTAGTCCTACTCTATCTGTATTTAGAGCTTCCACAAAAACTTTCAGTTCTGTCCAACCTGACTGTATACTGTTTCATGTTTATACACTGTTCTCAAAACAAAAAAGTAAAAGAATACCCCTTCATTTGCATAACACAACCCATTATTCAGACATCAAGGATAAATACAACTTTTCCAAGTTTATCATAGTTATATTTTTTTACTATAAATTTTAAGTTCTTGAAAACAGATGTTTCAACAGGACTGAAATGTCACATAAAGCCCTAAGTATAAAATGAGGCAGCTACACATAAAATGAGATCACAATGAATCAACTTAAAACTAAAACTTTAAAGGTTTACTTACTCAAATTCTGTAGCGTAATATTTAAGAAAGCCTAATAGGAGGTCCCCAAGACTTGATTCATTCTTTGAAAGGTAAGGAGGAATATTACATGGAGCTTGATGTACAAGGTGCAGCTGGATAGCAGGACTAAAAGATTCCTGTTTAAAAGAAAAAGAAAAAATCTAAAGCCATTTGAAATACATACTAAAAACTTTATAAATCCTTATCTAGATTCATTGAAGAAAAAGACATTTTCTCTGTTGGCAATTTGGAAATGTGAAGATTTTCTTCCACTTAAGATTTTAACAGGTGCCAGGGATTTAGCTCAGTGGCGTAATGCCTGCCTTAGTGTGAGGCCATGAATTTGATCTCCGTTATCAAAAGAAAAAAAAATTAGCAGTAATTTGAGTAAGCCCAAAGATACCTGAAAAATTTAAGGTATTCTAATCCTTGGCTTGGGTGCATCACTTAGTTAAACCTTTGGGGCAGCAAAATATTTCTAACTTTTAAATAAAATATTATATACGCCATGACTCCAGCCAGTAACACAGGAGTATTCTCATACATGTATCTCTTTAACTGTCCCTGTAAGAAACAGATGTACTTTACATGAAGGCTGAACCAAGCATATCAGCTTTGTCTATCTGCCATTTAATTTTCTCTCAAAGGCCATAAAAGTAGCTTCAATTATGTGAAATGTACTTATAATGATTTTAAGGTTTTTAAAATTTTGTGGGGTTTTTTGGATTTTGTATTTCAGAGTGAAGACAGATACTCAACATGAACTGAAAAAATAAAGTCAAGAGAAAAACAAAGATAGCACACACATATAAACAAGCAGTAGTCACCAAACTTCTACCACAACAGTAAGGGAGTATATTAACTGCCTGTCCAAAGGAGACATTCTTTAGAAAAAACTCATGGGTACTCATTTTTTGATCTATGGCCTCTGATCTTTCCACTATTAGCAGCAAACACTAGGTCTGAAATACACTAAGTGAATATTGATATTTTTAACTAATATATATTCATAAATTAGAAAATAATCCTTTTTTCCTTCTTTCCTATTTCCTTTCATTTCTTCCTTTTTCTAAAACTAGGGATCACACATGCTGGGCAAGCACTTTACCACTGGGACTTGAATAAATTTTTAGTCTTTTTTTTTTTTTGTGGTAGGGTCTCAAAAATAAATTGCCCAGCCTGGCTGTGAACTTGTGCGTCTCCTCTCTCAGCTTTCTGAGCCTCAGATTTCAGACGCGAGCCACTGCACCCTGACAAAAAACAAGTTAATTAATTGTACAGTGCTATTAAGGATGGTTTTCTGTATTTTAACAGTGCCATCAGAATAGAAATGGTTTCTTCAAAAGCAATTGGTTAAAGCAACAGAGTAACAACTAAAGGTAAAGTAGTCACACAAAAATTTTAACACAAAACAGGTATGTAACACAAATACCTAGACTTATAGGTGCTATTTCAATGGATAACATCTAAATAATACCAAGTTAAAATAAAAACCAAAAGCACCCTAAATAACTAAATGTAGCATATAGAAATAGAGTAGTGAACTACTGAATGCTAGTCCTCAAAAAGTATTAATCAAAAACAAAAAAGCAAAACAATAAAACTCTTCACTCCCTTGGGGCTGGGGATTTAGTTCAGCGGCAAAAGTACCTGCCTTGCAAGCACGCAGTTGTGAGTTCAATCCTCGGTACTTAAAAAAAAAAAAAAAAAAAATTGGGGACTGAGGATTTAGCTCAGTGGCATAATCGCCTGCCTTGCAAGTGTGCAGTCCTCAGTTCGATCCCCAGTACTAAAAACAAAACAAAAACAAAAACAAAACAAAAAAACCCCCACTTTATTCCCTAGTTACATTATCTACAATTCTACAAATAATGTTCACCTATCAGGAACTCTTTTTTAGAAGAAAAATTCTACTGCAACCACAATTGGTAGTTTGAATTCCTGAAAGTAGGGACTTTCCCTTATGTGTGTAATAGCTGCTGTCATTCGTTACACCATAAAACTCATGTGGAAATTAAGATGGGGGACTACTGCTTCTATGCTCCTTTGTCTCTCATTAGCTATAGAACTGGACCTAGGCTAACATTATTTACAACTGCAAATTTAAATATTATTTTCTGGCAAGCTAAATAAAAAGTATAACATAGATCAAAAGGTAAGAAAGGTGGTAGGCACAATCACTATGTGTTAATTAAAAAATTTTTTAAAAAGACAGAGAGTCCTTATTTAAGAGCTCCTGATCTGAAGGCTTCTTGTTCAATGATTTAAAGAAAGTATCAGCAATGTAAGACTAAAACTGAAGAGTTAAGAGACACCTCTTAAAATGCTGCATGACCTTGGACTAACAACCTGATTAATCTTCTCTTAGCTCCATGCTTCTCTTTTCATGATCATTACAAAAGAGCCATGTCATGTTTACTGAGGAAAGACTGAAGGGCAAGTGCAAATGTTAAAAAAAAGAGAAATAGGAATTCTATCTATTAAGAAATTCGAAATTCTCAATGTTTTGGTAATCATCCACATTACTGGAAAGACCTTCTGCTTTAAGATGTCAACAAAAAATGTAAAAGAGAGCTCCCTCTTGCAGTGTCTAAGAGAAATATACACACACTACCTCAGGTAGAATAAAGAAGTGCTAAACTTAAGCCAACACATTAGAAAAGTATTTGAAGAGCAATACAAAATGGAAGGACAAAAATAGCCTTAACATTAGCCCAAGTCAGTGGAAAAGCAATTCTGCTGATGACATCTGTTTCTTCATGAAATAGACTCTTTAGATTATCAGTATTTATTGCAATCTTACTTTTAAATAAAATGAAGATTTACTATATCTCTACAATCATACCTTGAGACTCATCATCAAATGTGTAATGACCTACTAATTCCTGAAACTATTTTCCAAATAGTATTGAAAATGTTGACATTTTTGATGGTGTAATCTGCCACCTGTCTTCAATCAAGGTCAAGCTAAGACACATTTAAACCGCCTTTAAAGTCAACTTCGGGAAAAAACCTGAAGTCTCTGTATTTTATCCATACAAGTGCCTACCAAAAATAGCAAAAAATATTTTTCTATCGATTTTATCCATTTTCTAAGGCTGGGCCACAATATCTTATTTATCTTCAAAGTTTGAAATTTAGATAATTAAGCACTTTCAAGAATAAGACTGGCTCCATCATTTATGTTGCTTTTTTAAAGTCAATGAGAAGTAGAAATGCTCAATAAATCCACACTATCACACAGCTTTTAGAGATGATGATATTTTCATCCCTCCCTTTCATATTCAATGTCGTAAGTGAATTGAAACATCAATATTTTGAGTATGTATCTTAAATATTACTTCCAAGGTTAGGGTGCAGGTCAGTCAGTGGTATAGTACTTGCCTGGCATGAGTAAAGCCCTGAGTTGGATCTCCATAAGGAAATAAATATATATAAATATTTTATGATATGAACATATGGAATATGGACATGTGTATGTGTTTCAATATTGGGGACTGAATCCAGGACCTTTGCACTGAGCTACATTCCCAGTTCTTTTTAATTCTTTTATTTTGAGAAAGGGTCTTGCTAAGTTACTCAGGCAGGGCTTGAACTTGCAATCTTCTTGCTTTGGCTTCCCAGAGTGCTGTGCTTACAGGGTGTGCCACCATGCTTGCCCAAAATTTTCCCTTTGTAAAGTACCAAAAAAAGATTTGGTAAAGATTTAAATGATTCCAAACTTAGGATGAAAGTTTGCCCTATCTGTTTTTTTCAAAGAAAAGCATCCAAATAAGAATAACCAGGTATACACAAATAAAACTTAATAAGCAAGAGAAATCAGTTGAGATATTGTTAGGGAAGACTACTGTAATTTTGCCTTCCCTAAAAAATACAGTATATTGAAAAAAATACCACTTTTTTACTATTATTTGTTATAGTTGCATTTGGATAAATCATATAATCTTAGTTTCTACTCCTAATGAAATACATAATATCTTATAAATTCATTTGTTCAGAATTAAGGAAACTGTGTATGAAATTTTAGATAGTAAATAAATAATATTAATACAAATTAGAAACAGGCTGATCTGCTTGTTCCATTAGATGGACCACTGAAAAGGTGCTCTGATGAGCAGCTTACAGGTTTCATGCAAAACAAAAATATCTTGTATTAAAGGGGATGCCAAGTCCTTACCCATGTAAGCATCAATTTTAAAATAAAAATGACCTAGTTTAAACATTTAAGATGGCAACGTAAGGCCAAACATGGTTGTGCAGGCCTGTGATCCCAGGATTCAGGAGGCTGAGGCAGAGGAAGATCACTGTACGTTTAAGGCCAGCCTGGGCTACAAAACGACTTCAAGGTCAGTGTGAACTGCATATGTAACCATATCTGGATATAAATTAGGAGATTCATTCCTAACCTGGCAAGTTAGAAACAGGGTTATTAGGTTCAGAAATAGGGTTATTAGGAAGCTAGGGTGAGAGTTTAGGGTCAGCAATAGTGAGTAAGCACAGGACTCTCACTGGGGGAAAGCTCAATAACAAGGCAAATGGAATGCAGAAGTGTAAGTAGAGCTGTTCAAACTAGAATACAAGGGGCCAGGGATTTAGCTCCGTGGCTTAAGCGCCTGCCTGGCAAGCGCAAGGTCATGAGTTTGATCTCCAGTACCGAAAAAAAAAAAAAAAAACAAACTAGAATACATTTGTAAGAGCCAAGATGGCATCTTGTCCCAAAGCAGCACCTATGCTCCCAAGCACAGCTCACTTGACTGTTATTTCCCTAGTATCTTGTATTAGTAAAAAGAGTTTCACACAGCATAAGGTTTCACATAAGATTTCTTTTCAATTGCATTTTTCAATATACAATAAAAGTTTTTTTAAGTGTCAGTTTTTTTGTTTTGTTTTGGTACCAGGGATTGAACTCATGACCTCGTGCTTGCCAGGCAGGCACTTAAAGCCACAGAGCTAAATCCCCAGCCTTAAGTTTCAGTTTTAACTACTAGATTTTTGTATGCCAAAAAGCAGCTCTTTTTACACTGAAATATGGGTCTCAAAGAAAAATAAGGCTGGAAAAATGTAACAATAAACATTCAACTATTATCTCTAACCTTTCAGTATGAGATGATAATGTATGCTTTTAGAACAAGGAAAAGAAATTTAATAAAGTCAAAAGTTAAACTTACTTTTATTACTGTACTTGATGCTTTCCTTTGTCATAACTTTTAAGACCAATCCCTAAGTGGCTGGAAGCTCATTCTCACAGTTCTTCATAATAGCAGAAATCAGTTTTTAAAAACTTTCTGGAGGAATACTCCAGAAAGCTATCAGAGTGTCATCTGGTAGATGACCCACCAGCAATTGGGAGAGCCCCACTAAGGCAAGACTGTTACAGTGAACCTTGCATGTGTACATTATAATAACTGATGTCCAACAACAACAACAATTCTTCTCAGTTACTGGGATTACATTTAACTAATACTGTTAAGTACATTTATTTTATTGTGAGATACAGGATAAGATATTGAAAAATTGATCATACAAGCTCGACAGTATATTCTCCCTGTAATAGGACCATTTACTAAGTTTAGAAAACAGTTCTTATATGTATAAAATGTATACATCTGGCACGAACATGTACATGTTTACATACAAAACATGAACAAAATAGGTAAAACTTCAGAAGGTTGGTCAAACATTCCAAATAAGCAGGTTAAATATTATTTCCAAAACCAGTCAAGAGTAAGGATGACAATGGAGACAAACAGATGGACAGACTGCAAACCCCATCCCTAAAAGAAAACAGAATATTGGAGGAAGAATACAAGAGAAACAGAGAAGAAGCAAGAATACATATAGATTATGAATATGAACATTACATTACCTATGCTTTTCTAAACTCGAAGCAAACACATACTAATTATTTTCTTCTAATAGGCACACTTAATTTTTTTAATGTTTCCAATTAATCTCAACATTCTTTACATAAACAAGAATGTTACCTCTTTTGGTGTATTACTTGGCAAGATCAAATGAAAGATAAAAAGATTACTCAATTATTTGGCTTCTTAATTTTTCTCCTGCTTTTCAAAATATAAATACATGAGAATGAAAAATTTTAGTAACAAAAGAAATGCTATAAAACTAATTTTGAAATCATATAAAGAAAACTAGAATAAGGCTAAATGGTCCTTCCTTATCATGCATATCTACCATTATCATGCATTATCTACCATTAATATAATTGACTGGATTACCTGCAAATCATTAAATAAGGTAGCAGAGTTTTCCAAGAGTCCAAAACATTTAAATATTCTTGGTAGCCAATTTATCAGCTCTATAGAATATGTTATCATATATGGAACTTAGCCTTATAACTTTTATGTCCACATTATTACTACATTTAATAATTATCCATATACTTGACACATATGTATTATAAAAATTTATAAGAAACACTTACTGGGTAAATTTTTTGGAGGGATGGAAGGATGGGTTCAGGTAGGGCTATAAAAAGAAAAAGTTTAAAGCTTCCATGATTCACATAATTCATGTTACAATACAATAGTCTGTCAGTTATACCCCAGGTATTAATACTACAAGGGTTTACATTAAAATTCAACAGTTTTCATTTAATGAAAACTGCTTCTTAAAAATGTAAATTTAAAATATATCTAAATTGATAATTTAAGGTTAATAATAATGATGTATATTCCTGTCTAAATCAATGTTCTTTCTGTGGATTTATAATAACAAGATACCAAAAAACAGATATAGAATTATTTGATCCAATATCAGACACATGCACATAAAGTAAGCAAGACAAAGATTATTCTACAGACACTAAATGGACATTGTTGAAATGGATGTAGCTATCAAAAATATACAGTTCAATGATATTATACCAGGAAAAAACAATTCTATCGCAATTATTCCTCCATAACTCAATTTCTGCTAACAATGCCAAAAATGAAATCATTCCAGGAAAATGACCTATTGAAAAAGTATCAAAATTGGAAAACACATCTTCATATATTTTTAAAAGAGTATCTTAGCAAAGATTAGAAATATAAATCAGGAGATTTGCTCTACTCTACTAAAAAATAAGTAAAATTTCATACAAAGAAACTATTATCAAAAAAATTATCCTCATTTTCTCATTCTTCACCATTAAATAGTTTTACCCAAATTCAATCTCATTAAATGCATTAACAGTAATTTTACATCATCCTAAGGTAAATAATACAATGTCTTAAGAATGACAAAAACACAAATTATACATTTTCAAGACTTAATACTAGAAGTCAAATATAATAGCATATGCTAAGAATTAGGAATATAATTAAAATATATTAAATATATATTTAAATATATTAAAATATATGCTAACAATTATACTCGTAACAAAGAATATTTGTTATTTAACAGAAACTTTCAAATACGATTTATGTAATACAATAATGTTATACACTATCAACCACTAGACCTAATGGCAGGGTCTCCAACTATAATTATAAAATTATTCCACACAGTATAGTGCAGGATAATTTAAATTTCACTGCTGTATTCCCAAACTGAAAATCGGAATCAAATAAAATTCTGTGATAGTATGAATGATACAGCACATGACAGGATATTAAAAGAAAACAAAGACATATTACCAAAATTATTCTTAGAAGAAAAAAGATAGATAGACAGACAGACAGACAGATGTCTATAATGTATGTATGCATATTGTTTCTTCCCCAGAAGCATTTAAATGCTCAAAGTTCTAAAGATCCTCCAAGTAAATTCAAATATCTTAATAGTTTTCTCTCCTCAACCTTTGATTAGTCATGTTTTCATATTGGTCTACTGACTATTGAAATATATTGTAGGGAATATTTTAGTCTTTTCAATCTTTCTAATGTATATAAGTTTAAGTTTCCTTGCTAGTAAAATAAAAAGAAATTAGAATATTTAAGAAGTTAAAGGAAATTTAAAGGTCAAGGATTCATGTTACAGATGAGAATATGAAGGACATAGAGGTATAATAACTTGATCAAATTCAAAACAAAAAATATTTAGAACAAAAAATAGTTCTTTGTGGCAGATCCAGAACTGCTCGGTATAACTTTGAGTCTCTTACACATCATCTTCCCTTGCAGTAAGGCAATAACTACCACGAAAGCAACTACCTATTCTCAATCACTAATTTCTTCAACGGAGGAGTAGCTTTTATTTGCCAGTACAGAGTTACATACAAGTTCTGGTCACTGATGTTTAACACAGAAACCTAGAAATGGTTTACAAACCACTTAAGTAAATGGGAGTAGTCATCAAGACTAAAATTGGTTTTATAAAGTTAAAACCAGGTTTTATTATGATTCATAAAAGATTTAAATGCTTGAATTTTCAAATTGTTTAGTGCATTTTCTTTTTATTCTTTTTTCTTTTTTTTTTTTTTTTTTTTTTACTTTTTGAGACAGGGTCTCACTATGCAGATCAGACTAGCCTTCAGCTCATTTTGTAGGCCAGGCTAGTCTCGAACTCACAACGATCCTCTTGCCTCAGCTTCCCAAGTGCTGGGGTTTCAGGCGTGAGCTACCACACCTGACTGTTCAGTGCATTTTCTAAAGAAGTCAATCAAATTAAAAATTTTATTGTACTAAGAATAGAGGGACAGAATATATTATGGATGTTCATACATATTAAAATCTTTAGCTAAATCCAACTTTGAAAACACTACTAAAATTAAAATGTAAACAGACTGCAGATGGTGATATATTTTTCTTTATATTATAAATTTTATAAGAAAATCTAATCTATTCAATTCTTAATAAGTGAACTACAATATACAAGAGGAAAGAAGCCACTAAAAACTAGTATGCTTCAAACTGAACACTAAAATTGGAACAAAAAAAGGATTAGTGATACATAAAGTATATATCTAAAACAACCAGCATTGTATCATCATAGTTCCAAACCTTTTAAAGGGGAAATCAACATCAAATCTGTATATAAACAAACTGATCACCAATTAAAAACATAATTATCATGACCTTGTAACTTTTTAATGATGAAAAGGATTATCAAACCTTTCTGATTAGTTCATTAAAACTTAGACCCATTGAGACTATTTCAATTCTTTCTAATACAAAAAACATTATTTCATTGCTCTACCCTTTTTTTATATATAGTATATCTAATAATACAGTGAAATATAAAGAAAACAAATCAAACTATCCATAAATAATGTAATACAGTACATACTTCTTCAGTATTTACATACATACAAATGTATACATGAATACAAATAATTATTTTTAAAATAATGTTGATATTATGTTGTATAAGAAAATGTATGTTTTGTATCATTAAATTTCCTAAAATCATTTTCATATTAACTACACTATATTATAAACCACTCCCCTTATCTTAAAAACTGAAACTTTTTATTTCAACAAATGCTACAAAAAAAACCCTTATACATAAATATGTACATGCATCCCTGCTTATTACCTTGATAGAAATTCCTAGAAATGGAATCAAGTTGAAGAATATGAACATAATTACTACAACATGGCTTTCCAGAAGGGTTGAACCAAATTGCTACTCTTATGTAAAGGAGTGAATTACATATTGTCATTTTTGTCTTAACTGCCAATTTAGTCCATCGTGTGTCATATATATTTTGCAATTAAACTTTTGGTGATAAAGAGAAGTTTAGGTTAACAGTTTAAAGTTAATAAGCTAAAATGCCAAATTCATGCTAAGAACCATATCCCTAAATGAACAAAGAAATAAAAGCCTGGCATCCAGTGAAAATTAAAAACATTAACATGAATCACTTTGGTCAAACAAAGGCACTCTATTTTCAGATAAGGTTACAGATGTACCCAAAGGTAAAATTAAGATTTTCTTAAGAACTACCTTTGAAATAAGTAAGAAATACAGGTCACAGATGCACCCATCAAGGAAGAAGCTTCCTGAACTATGATAAAGAGAAAAATATGAAAGACAGACAGACAGACAGACACGGAGAAAGAGAGAGCATGCGCACACACGCGTGAGCGCAAGTGTGTGTGTGTGTGCGCGCGCACGCATGAGGAGGGTCACAACACTTTTGAGGATGGTCTCTTTATTATTGTGAGATTTTATACATCTGACCTTTTTGGTGTATGTACCATTTTATATAAGTGATGGTAGTAGGAGTTTTTATTTCTGATAATTAACAAGACAAAAATGAAAAAGACAGGTCTTGCTAGACTTTTAAAGTCCTGGAATAATGCCATAATGCACAGAGGTAAAGAAAATAAAAAAATACTATTCATTTAAGAAAACTAAGCTTTCGCAGAAGAGTAAAAAGAAAAAATACAACCAAATATATATTCATTATAGTAGTTCATTTGCCCAAAATCTGGAACTAATAAAATTGAACTTAGCATTTAATGTTTGACTAGATATATTCTGAAACCCTGCAAAAGAAACAACAGTTGGAAAAAATAAACATTAACAAATTTGGGTGTAGAAATAAGGATAATTGTTTTTTCCCTTCTTTCCACTTTAGTGTGTTTTCAAGATTTCCTGTGTGTGTGCACAACTTACTCAAACCGAATTTTTCAATATAAAATACTTACATTTTAACATAAACTTTTAATTATGACTTTAAATATAGTCATTCTGAAACAAAAGGGCAAAATTAAGTTATGTGATCAGGAATCTCACTAAAGCTTCTACCCATTAAAATGCTGAGACTGAATAATGAAGAAATAATTTTGTTCAGTCATTCACTGGAAGTAATTTCTTATGCTACAGTAGCCCTCTAAAGATAAAAGAATTTCTGACAATCCATTATGTCCTTGAACTGCCCTTTCTCAAGGCATTAGGATGACCATCTTTTCAATCCTACTATTAGTAAATGGCTCTAAGAACACATGTTCAATTTGATCATTATCAGCCCATTCCCTATCAAAAAGAAGCATGGTGTCCCAGGACCTTACAAAACTATACTTTCCAATCTCAATTACTGATGTATATACCAAGAAAAATATACCTCCTCCTTTTCCCAGAACCCTTAGTCCAGAAGCTCTGCTGTATGGGCACCAGATCCCAGATTTTGCTTCTACCTTTGACAAAATTACTCATATTAACCGTTATCACTGTCAGAATCTAAATATAAAAAGCACCAAACAATGCAATAAAAAGATGCTTTTAAACAGATTTTTTTTCAAACATCACTGCACTGTAATAATGTTATAGATCACATGATACTGATACAGAAGAAACATAACTCTAAGCTGTTAGATGTGCCAAGTTCATGTTCCCTGAATCAAAAAATTAGTTTAAAGGACAATAGGAGTTAGGAGTAGGAAAGGTTTATTGAGAGGCAGCTCCTGAAAAATAAGAGGAGTCCTAAAGGTAGGCTATCTGACGCCCTTTGTTAGAGGTAATTTATACAGCAAAGTCAAAAAGTAGGTACAACAAGGATCAAAGTACAAGCAACCTATCGAGTTACAAGTATAGATTCTTAGCTAATATTGGTCCAATAGGGAAGTAGGTCAAGTAGCAAGGGCACATGGAAACAACAAAGGCATTTTGGGGAAGGGGTGGGTCTAATGCTCTGGTTACCCACATGGGTGACTGATGCCTACCTGGACTTCTGTGCCAGACCAGGCTCATTACAGTGTGATTTCAACTTACTGCTGACCCCTTACAGAAACACACAGGCCATTAGATCTTTATTTTTTGGCCTGGTCTTTTTCAGATGTGCCTGGAACCATAATTCTGATGTCTTTATTTTTTTCTGCTGACTGCCTTGAGAGCCCAGTCCCTTTCTGACTATATATTAACTTTTACCTAGCCTACCTGCTTATAATACTACTATAATGACAGTGAATTATCAGAATCTCAATTTATACAATAGATCACATTTTATTAGTAAGCCACTACTGCTAACATTTATTGATAATTTATGTTTTGGCAGGTGACAGTTGTTAAAATCTTTTAATTTTTGCATGTACAGAATTTAAGCTCCATAAAGAATACCACTGTTGCATCAGAAACCAGACAAGGATATCCACATCACCATTCTTATCCAATACAGTTTTGAAACATTACCTACAGCAATTAGGCAAAAGAAATAAAAAGGATACAAAATGAAAAAGTTAAATTACTATTTGCAGGTGACATGATTTAGGAGACCTCAAAAATTCCACCAACAAAAAATCTAGATTTAATAAACAAATTCAGTAGCATAGCTGGATACAAAATTGACCTCAAAAATCAAGAGCATTTTTGTTCACAAAAAACTAACTCACTGAGAGAAAAATTAGGGAAACAACATCTTTTCACAATAGCGCCAAGAAAAATGAAATACAAATCAAACTAAGAAAGTAAGACTTTAACATTGAAAACTACAGTACTCTGAAAAAAAAGATGCAAGAGGATATCAGAAAATGGAAATATAATTCCTTGTTCTTGAGTAGGAAGAACCAATATAGTGAAGATGGCTATACTCTCAAAATTGTTATACTGATTTAATGCAATCTCAATCAAAATACCAACAGCATAACTCACAGAATGAGAGAAAACAACCCTAAACTTCATTTGGAACCAGAAGAGACCTAGAATAACAAATTTTGAGCAATAAAGACAAGATGTGGGCATCACAATCCCTGACTTGAAATTATATTACAAAGCCACTGTGATAGAAAACACAATGGTACTGGAGGAATGCGGAAAGAAAAAAGACCTGAGAATCAATAAAACAGTCAAAAGATGCAGAAACATCTCCAAACACACTCTGCTTCCTTATCTTTGACAAAGACGCCAGACACCTTCATTGAAAGAATGATAGACTCTAACAAACGGTTCCAAGAAAACTGGCTTTCTACATGACAAAGATTAAATTTAAACCCGCATCTCTTATCATGCACTAAACTAAAGTCAAAATGGAGCTCAGATCTAAATAGTGAAACAAAAGCACTAAATTTGCAGGAAGACAGACTAGGTAGAACTCTTAAAGACTCAGGTATAGGCAAAGATTGTATGAACAAAACCCCCAATCGCACAGGAAATATAAAGAATCAACAACTGAGATCTCATTAAAAAGTTTTTGTACGGCAAAAGAAACTACCAACAAAGTGAAGGGACAACTCCCAAAGTGGGAAAAAAATTTTGCCAGCTGTTCCTCACACAAAGATTACTACCAGAATACATAAAGAGCTCCAAACAATCAGACCCCCGAAATTTAAAGACCCAAAAACGAACACCTGAAATAGACATTTCTCAGGTGAATAGTAACAGCCAAACAAATATATGAAAAAAACACTCAATGCCAATAGTCATTTGTGAAATGCAATTTAAAACAACACTTTATTACAAAGAAATCAACCAGTAACAAATGCTGGCAGGACTGTGGGGGACAAAAGAGACCTTCTCTACTGAAGGAAGGAGGGAGTGTAGACTGGTGCAGTAACTGTGGAAATCAGTCCAGGATTTCCCAAAAAGCTAACAAAAGAGGTTCCATTTGACCCAGCTATTTCCATTCTTGGTATCTTCCCAAAAGAATTAAAAACATCACAGCAATATACACACACTCATGTTTATAGCAGCACAATTTGTATTAGCTAAATTTTGGAAATAGTTCAAATGCCCAACAACCAATGAATGGATAAAGATGTGGAGATATAGATAGATAGATAGATAGATAGATAGATAGATAGATAGATAGATAGATAGAGAGATAGAGAGATAGATAGATAATTAGCTTTCCATAAAGGATAACCTTGAGACATTTCTAGGTAAACAGATGCACATTGAAATACACACTTAAGTGAAATAAATCAGACATACATGTTCAACTACCACATGGTTTCTCTGGTATGAGAAACTGAAAAGTGTAAACAATGACCAAAATGTGTAACAGATACTGTGAAATAGAAAGAAAAAGTTCAAATGGCAGGGGAAAAGGAAAAAAAGAGCATAGAAGCAAAAAAAAAAAAAACGGAAACAAAGTTTTAGTAGATAAGAAAGGGAAGAAAGGTTCAAGAAGGGGAGAGGAATGGAAAACAAGAAGTATCATGATACAGGTACAAATCCCATGAATGTTATCATTATGTGTATCTAAAATGTACCAATAAAATTAATTTTTTAAAAAAAGAATAATACCATTTTTGTCTATTTGCTCACTGTTATTTTCCCAGATGCTAAAGCAATACACCTAGCATTTATTTACTGGGTACTCAGCAAACATTCATGAATGAAAAATTGGATACTATGCAGACTAAAACACTTTTCCCTACTACCATAATATTCCGAAAACAACATTCTAAACTGTGGAAATATCAACCCAAGACAAATCAGGCCTAGATTTCCTTGCAAACGATCTTTTATCAAATCAGCATCAAGTTTTTCACTCAACTTTCAAGTCACCAGATCCATTCTATAAGTTACTCATTAAAATCTCAAATCCTTGGCAAAATAACTATCAATCTTTAATCTTTACCACATCCTAGAGTCCACCTAAGCAGAATGTGTTAAGTAGCTTGATGGGTTTTATATACAAAGGTTCATCAAATATGAAAATGTGAAGACTCCATTCAGCTCCGCTTAGTCTGTCATAAATTTCTAGCAATTTTCAAAACTATAAGAATTATCAGACCTATTTAATGGTACAAATTACAAGTGTTCATTTATTACTGTCACTATGGGTAAAACAAAGTATGAATTTTACCAGAATGGCCTTATGAATAATAGTTAACTGGACTGAATTAAAATCTGGGGTTCAATCCAAAAATCAGTTCTGTAAAGATAAAATCTTGGTGAGGACTACAACTAATGGAGATTAAAAGCTTCTTTGACCAAAATAAATAAATAAATAAAATCATGTAATTTCTCTCAAATGAAAAATTAAAAACAGATGAACTGTGCTTGAGATTCTTTTTTGGGACCTTGAGGAAAATTCATCAGCCTCAAGACAATGGGCACGGGTCAGCAGGACCTTGAGGATCCCCACCCCCACCCAGAGGAGCTTGGCAGTCAGTGAGCTTCCAGGTGAGACCTTTCTCACCCATAGGCCCTCGGTAGGCCGGTGACAACATCCAACAACCCTTCTCCCTACCAGGAGGACCTCAGTGGGCCAGCAGGAGCCAAGGTGAGCCCTCCCTCCACACAGGACCCCAGAAGGGCCTGTAAGCACTGGTTGAGGGCTCTCCTGATCCGGAGGAACCCAGGTGGATTGGGGAGATACCCAGTGGCACAGTAAAGACCCAGCTAGGGTGCACCCCATGGACAGGTAGGTCTGGCAGCATGAAACGTCTGAAGCTGTAGTAAAAATATGAGCTAAAGGTTGGTTCACATCAATACTCCTAGACTACTCAGCACAAAAAGAATCCAGGACTCACCCAACTGGCTCTGCAGGCCAAATTCCTGCAGACTAGGCTCTTCCCTACACTTGGAGACCCCAAAACTAGGTGAGTGTCAGCTACACAACAGGTACCTAAGATACATGCGATGGACAGGCAAGACTAGCAGGATTGAAAACACCAAAGCAGATAAGAAAAGGAAGAAAGCTCAGTGGCACAAGCACCTGTCTGGCAAGTACAAGGTAGTGAATTCAATCCCCAGTACCCAAAGCGTGCGGGGGGGCGGGGGGGGTGAAAACACTGAAATGCAAACAAATAAGTACAAATGAAATGACAAAAAAGTAAAATGCAATCTCAGAACTCCAGCCCTTCTCAAACAAGTACTGGAGACATCAACAAGAAAGACAATGGAAGACACACCTGAAGTTTCTGAAAAGATAGCAAGTGAAATAAAAGCTACAGAGGAAATCAGATCAAAAATAATGTCAAGTAAAAAAAGAAATGATAAAGAACCTTTATGAAGGAATTGCTAAGAACAGCTAGAGAAAACACAGATAAAAAATATAAGAGCATAGGAAAATGATAGAAATCTTGAATAACCCTATAGGAAAGAAACAGAATGTATGAAACAGATTGAAGATGATACTCAGGAAATTAAAAATTCCATTAAAGCTGAAAAAATAGCCTGAATGAAACTAAAGATAAACTTTCACACCTTGAAGATGGGAACACAGCTAGCAATCATAAAACAAAAGATCTCCTAAAAATAACAAGGGACCATGAAAAAACAATTCAAAATGAAGCAAAGAAAAATATAATACTGACATGTGTCAATGAAAAAGTATGAGTCAAAGCACGTGACACAAAAATACTATTTGCAGAAGTGATAGCAGAAACTTTCCCAAGCACGGGAAAATGAGACATACAGATAACCAAGGCATACAAGAAATCCAAAGAGCCATAATCAAAATAAATCAGCATTGAGACATATAATAATCAAGATCCCAGAAATGCAGCACAAAACCAAGAGTATTAAAAGCTGTTAGAGAAAAGAAACAGATCACCTATCAAGGAAAGCCCATTAGAATCACAGCTGACTTCTCAACACAAACCCTCAAGTAAAGAAGAGCTTGAAGTATTTCAAGTTCTGAAAGAAAACAAGTTCCAACACAGATTGATGTTCCCTGTGCAAAACTATTTTTCAAAATCAATGGAGAAATAATAAATTTCCATAAAGAAGAACTGAAGATATTCATTTCCAAAAAACCAACCATAGACAAAGTACTGAAAGATATTCTAGATAGAGAAAAAAAAATGACCACAATTTCCTAAACCACAACAGAAAGAAACCACCAGGAAGGACAAGCAACTAAACAAAGAAGAAAAGCAGGGAACTAACAATAGGAAAACAACATAACAAAGATAAGCCAATATATCCGTTATAACCATTAATGTAAATGGCCTCAATTCACCAATCAAAAGAAACAAACTGGCAGAGTGGATCAATCAACAAAATCCAACAATACACTGTATACAAGAAACATGTTTAACTCAAAAGGAAATTCATACACTGAAAGTCAAAGGATAGAAGATATTCCCTGCAACAGGAACCCAGAAAAAAAGCAGGATTGACATTCTGTTTGTGGACAATGTGACCTTCAAACCAAAAATAAGCAAAGGAGATAAAGAAGGTCACTACATACTTGCTGGGGGAAAACTTCAAGAGGAAGAGATAAGGATCACATGCACCACAAACAGGAGCACCCAACTATATAAGACAAATATTGACAGACATCAAACACAATAACAGAATTGCAAAGGGGGACCTTAATACCCCATTGTCACAAAGATCAACTAGACAAAAAGTCAGCAAAGAAATAACAAAACTGAATCAAACATATAAACAAATGGACTTAACAGATGTGTAACAGAGCATTCCAAACATCAGAATTCACATTCTTCTCAGTTGCACATGAGATGTTCTTTCAACTACACCATACACTAGCCCATAGAACATACTTAAGTAAATGCAAAGGAACTGAAATTATTCCATGCATATTATCTGACTATAATGCACAGAAATTGAAAATTAATGGCAAATTAAACTACAAAACTTACAAAAACATATGGAAATTAAATAACACCCTCCTGAAAAACCAATGAGTCAAAGATGAAATTAAAGAAGAAACTGAACATAATCTACAATTAAATGAAAATGCAGATACAACATACCAGAACTTGTGGGACACAATGAAAGTACTCCTAAGAGAGAAATTTTAGCAATAAATTCTCACATCAGGAAAACAGAATAAGCACAAATAAACCACCTAATGCTACACCTGAAGCTTCTAGAAAAAGAAGATCAAGCAAGACCAAAGCTCAGAAAGCAGAAAATTATCAAGATAGGAGCAGAAATTAATACAATTAAACTAAGAAAACAACACAAAGAATTAATGAATCAAGAGTTGATTCTTTCAAAGAATAAACAAAATTGATAAAACCCTAGTTAAGCTTATCAAGAAAAGGAAAAAACTCAAAATTCACAGTGAGAAATTCACTGGGTGAAATGACTACAGATCCTGTAGAAAGTCAGAGGATCATCAATACCTACTTTAAAAAACTTTATTTTTATATAGGCTGGGAAACACAGAAGGAATGGACATATTCCTAGAGACATGAATTGCCAAAGCTGAATCAAAAATATAGAAAAATAATAACCCAGTATCAGCTACTGAAATTGAAACCATAATTAAAACTAACCAACAAAAACCAACAGACAAAAAAAACTTACCAACAAAGAAAAGCCCAGGTCCTAGTGGATTTGTGGCTGAATTCTTCAAGAAATTTACAGAAATTTACAGAAGATTTAATGTCAATAATTTTTTTTTTTTTGATGATACTGGGGATTGAACTCACAATCTTGCACTTTGCCAAGAAGGTGCTTGAGCCACTGAGCTAAATCCCTGGCATTCCTCAAATTCTACAATGAAATTGAAATGGAAATAATTCTCCCTAACACATTCCTGGAGGGAAGTATTACTCTGATACCAAAACCAGAGAAAAACTCAACCAAAAAAGAGAACTACAGGCCAATCTCTCTAATGAATATAGGTACAAAAATCCTGAATAAAATACTAGCAAAGAGATTGCAGTAAATCATCAAGAAGGTTATACATCACGACCAAGTGCAATTCATCCCAAGAATGCAGGGATTAATATATGCAAATCAATAAGTGTAATAGACCATATCAACTGAGCCAAAAACAAAAATCACATGATCATCTTAAGAGATGCAGAAAAAAGCTTTTGATAAAATCAAACATTCATTCATGATAAAAACTCTACAGAAAACTGGAATAGATGGTCTTTAACTCAACCTGATAAGTCACCTATGACAAACCAGCAGCCAACATCATAATAAATGGACAAAACTGAAAGCTTTCATTCTAAAATCAGGAATAAGATAAGCACGTCCACTATCACCATTTCTATTCAACACAGTTATGAACACATAAGCCAGAGCAATCAGAGAAGATAGAGAAATAAAAGGAAGAGGGTAAGAAAGGAAAAGGTTAAACTATCATTATTTAAGATGACATGCTACTCTACATACAAGACTCCAAAAGCTCCATCAAAAGACTGCCAGAGTTAATTAGGCAAATTCAGCAACACAGATGTATACAAAGTCAATACTCAAAAATCAACAGCATTCCTATACACAAACAACAAACTCACTTAGAGAAATTAGGTAAACCACGTCCTTCACAATAGCACCCCAAAAAAAAGAAATACTTAGGAATCAATCTAAAAAAGGAAGTAAGAGATCTATACATCAAAAATTACAGTACTCTGAAAAAAGAGATCAAAGAGTACCAGAAAATGGAGCTGGGTGTGTGATGGCACATGCCTGTAATTCCAGCACTTAGGAGGCTGAGGCAGTAGGATGTCACAAGTTCAAGACCAGCCTGGGCTACAAAGTGAGCTTGAGGCCAGCCTGACCTATAGAGTAAGACCCTGTCTCAAAAAGAAAAAAAAAAAAGACAATGGAAAAAAATATCCCTTGCTCATGGATAGGAAGAACCAACATTGTGAAAATAGCCATACTCCCAAAATTGTTATATAGATTCAATGTAATCACAGAGAAAGGAAAAAAAATTTTAGTCAACTACCCCTCAGAAAAAGAACTGAAAAATATCAGGCCCCCAAATTCAAAGATCAAATCCAAACATAGGTATCTGACAAGAACATACAATTCTCAGATGAAAAAAATACAAGTGACAAATAAATATATGAAAAAATATTCAATATCACTGGTCAATAGAGAAATTCAAATTACAACATTGAGATTGCATCTCACTCCAGAAAGCATAGCTATCACCAAGAAACCAATAACAAATGCTGACAGGGGAATGGGGAAAAAAGAATCATTTTCCACTGTTGTTGGGAGTGTAGACTGGTATAACCACTGTGTAAATCAGTATGGAGATTTCTCAGAAAAATAGGATTGGAGGTTTCATTCAATAGAGCTATTCTCTTTCTGGGTATTTTCCCAGGAGAACTGAAAACATCATACCACAGTGATACATGTGCATCCAAGTTTATTGCAGCACAATTTGTAATAGCTGAATCTTGAAAACAACAGAAATGCCCATCAACCACAGAATGAATAAAAAAGATGTGGTATTTTTATATAATGGAGTATTACTCAGCTATAAAGAAGGATAAACTAGAGGCTTTCACAGTCAAATGGATGCAACTTGAGACCATACTCATAAGTGAAATAAATCAGACTCCCATGTAAATACTATGTTGCCTTCCTAGTGCAAAACCTGAAAGGGTAAATAAGATCAAAAATGTGCAACAGATATTGTGAAAGTGAAAGAAACTGCTCAAAAGGAAAGAACAACAGGGATAACAGAAAGGAGAACAGAAGAAAAGGAAAACTATACTACTAATCTCTGATAGGTCATGAAAAAGAACAGTTTGTGCTCTCATTGATCATTTTTTTTTCAAACCTATATCTTATAATCTGAATAACTACTCTGAAGATAACAATATGCAATATATTAACCACTGTTTATCTCCTATTATTTTGTTTTGAAATTTTGTATGATTGCTTTTATTCTTTATTTAGAAAAGATAATAGGTGCACAATATGATGATTATGTGCTTTGAATACAAAAGTAAATATAGAAAAACTGTCAAAAAATAAAACAGTGAAACTTTCTCATAATGTTTTCAGCAAATAACATTAAAGCAAAAAAGTAGGGAATACAGTTTTGTAGATATTAAAAAAATCTTTTAAAAATAATGCTATTTGAAGGTAAGGTTAACAGAACAGACACCATAATGAAGTTTAACTGCATTTCACTTTGAGAAAGTAAAGAAACTCCTGGAACACTTACTTTGTAAATAGTGCAAAACCATCAGTACAAGGCTATAGCTGCTTAAAGTACCACGACTGGCATCATTTATCTCATGGTGATTTGCCCACTTCTTAATCACCAGCACTAATGGACGAACTCGATTTTCAACTGCAAGTAAAATCAGAACTTAAAAATGGTAAAAGTATAATTTTTTTTGAAAATTCAAATAATTTCCAAACTCTCTTACTCATTTAAAAAAAAATGCCTCCTGTCCCCTAAACTCTGTATTCATCATAAATGTGTGACTTACTTCTAAACTTACCTTGGTTGTCTTTTAAAAATTATTATTTATTAAAATCCATTTGATTTACCCGTAACTCTGGTATTATACAACTAAGGGTAGTAATATACAAGTAAGACACATTATACCTAAATACAATCAAACAGGTGTTGCTATTTACAATTAACATTTTTAAAAAGAAAAAAATGAAAGAAAAACAAAAGTTGGTAATTATTTAGAAATAAACCAGAAACTTACGGTATGCATAAGTTCTGAGAAGGAATGTGTTTCTTATTCCAACAATATTGTTTACATTCAAGTCAAACTCCACACAACTATTTAAGAAAACAAAGTAAAGTAAACTTTAGCTCAAGTACAATCTCCCTCCCACACACACCAATCCATGCAATGACTCAGAGCGGCACAGCGGAAGCCCTGTTTTCTAAAGGAGGCACAAAAGAAGTAAGAATAGGGGCTGGGTTTAGCTCAGCAGCACAAGCCCCAGCCTGGTAAGCGCAAGCTTGTTAGTTTGATCCCCAGTTCCAAACAAACCAAAAAAAGAAGAATAAAAACATATTTAGCATGTAATTTTAATGATTTGATATATACTAAAAATATATTGTTAAAAGAGTTGATATATACTAAAAATATATTGTTAAAAGATCTATAACCTACTAATAAGAAGACTTCAACTACTTGAAAGGAAAACTTGAATCTTAAAACCTTTTCCAGATAAACAAAATTATGGACCAAAACATTTCTGGTCAAGATCTCTTCCCTACTAAGCTATCTATTCTTAAATAATTTGGGATTATGGCATTACATACTTTAAAGCAACAAGAATAAAAAGCCAAATAAAATACAAATTAAAAAATAAAGTCTCTGTCTGCACATTGTATTTCTTCTTAAAAGGCTAGTAAATTACATTACCATGTTAAATGTAACTACTGCTATCTAGGAAAAGCTGTAATACTCAAACACATTACAGAAGGTATAATTCTTTAAAAGAAAAAATATGCGATTTGCAAAAAACAGCAATGCTGATGGAATCTACAATAATTATAAAATCTACAATCAAGTAAGGATTGTGTTACATAAGTTCCACTTAGACCCATAAATTATGAGATACAATTTCTTCAGAAAACTCCATTTTTCTCTGAAAAAACATTGCCTAAAATAAAAATGAATTTTTTCTATTGCCTTTATTAAAAATTTGAAATTTCTTTTCAATTTCTAATGAAGAACAGAAGAAATTTTATAATATTTCAATTATTCTTATTTAAAAAATGAAGAATGGCATTAACACTTCTGATACACACATCTGGCTTTGGGATATTTTAATAATATGATAGTTACATTCTTCAATTATGCTTGTGTAAGTCTAACATGGGAGCCAGTCTGTACTTTCACCACATAACTCAACAAAGATGAAAATACACTCAGAAACTAGCTTACAATTAAAAACTTCAAGAGAGAATTCAGAGGGCATTAACATTGTCCACAGCAACTGCTTAAAATACTACTTCTAGAAATATTAAGAAAGTAACCATAGATATAGCAGCTAAAAACTAGAAATAAACCAAATGTTCATACATAAAGCAATGATTACATTAATAACAACTTACTCAAAATATTCATTAAAAATGATGCTACAGGAAAATATTTAATGATATAAACAAGTATGATATATGGTGAATAAAAGATCTTAATTTTACTTTCAAAAATTCTTGTGCATTCACCTTCATACAGAAAGAAACTAAAAGGTTTAGGTTGAAATATTTAGGAATGGAGTTTTTTGTTGTTTTTTGTCTATGTCAGAGATGGCGAAACTTTTAGAGCTTTCAATGTAAAGCATATTTGTGTGCCTGTGTGCGTGTGTGCATGCATGCATACATGTGTGTGTGTTCAGTGCTAGATGGAATTGAGAGCAAGCTATCTACCACTGAGCTAGTATAACCCAAGCCCATTTGTGATTTGTAGAGAGAAAAATTCTAAAATATAGTTATATAGAATACTTAACAAAGTTTATAAAATACTCTTAAATAAAAAAAATTTATGTAACTATGAGCACAAATACATATTTTTAAAATTAGTCACTAATCTTACTTACGTGTATTTCCCTATATATTTTACATACTATTGTTGTTGTTACTATTGTGGTTGTTGTTTGAGACAGGGTTTGGAATTGTATGTATCCCAAGCTGACCTTGCACTCATGATCTTTCTGTCTCAGCCTCACAAGTGCTGGGATTACAGGTATGCAGCACCTCATCTGACTATTCTATGTCTAACACTACTTGGAAGAAAGTCAATAAATATTTATATACTAAATGAACATTTAGATGAATGGAAAAAGAAGCCCAGAGCCAAATACTAAAGTTTGTTTAAAATACTTGTTTTCAGTCAATTCTTGTCATTGAAAGTAGTTATGTTCTATAAAATTGCTGCAAACATTTAATAAGTAGATACAAACCCCAGCTTCTACTAGAAATATAGGATTAAGTGCCAGCCAATCTAGTTACATTTTCATCTATTAGTCAACACATACTCTTCTAAACAGAAATCATATAATAAATAAAGTTGATTTATCAACAGTTTATTGATGGAGTTAAACTCAAGAAAACTTATAGTGTTCTTGCCTACCATAGGAAAGCCTTGATTTCAATCCCATATTCCACAAAAAGGAAGGGAGGGAGGGAATGAAGGAGGAACATGACATTTGTTTACAGCATGAAAGCTGAAACTAAAAGGCAGAATGTCACCTTATTCAACCTCAGCTGAAAACATGGGAATCAGGTGACTCTACATTTTTTACCATTCTGTGCATGTCTTCAAATGACCAATCTCTAAAACATGCAAAGGATAAAAATACTGGTGAAGAGGGATACAAATAAATTTTAAGCAGGTAGGCAAATTCTTAAGTAAAATATTCACAAATAAGAAAGCTCAACTCTGTGTGTAAATTTGTATTTGTATATATGTTCAATTTCAGTACCGGTTTTGTAAAGCTGGGCTACAAAAACCTGATTTATCATAATTCTACCTATTTTTAGAAAACAGTAATAAATCTTTAAATACACCTAACCATTTATATTTTATATTCTGATATTACATGAAAGATTCAAATTCCAAGTGGTGAAGACAAACAGAAAACCAATTTTGAAATGAAGTACATTTTGCTTTCATACATATCATTTTAAGTATTATATGTGTCTTTCATTAAAATGAAACATAATTTGTTCAACAATTTACAACAAGTTTTTTGATATATACACATATCAAATTTTATCAACTAAGATTATTTTCCAGAGAAGGCATTATACTCCAAAAGGCAAGAGATCATTTAAAAATTCAAGTACATGTTTGAGGTATGGTCAAAATATATACTGAATGCTTATATTTTACTTTTTAAAACTTTTTCTTCCTTTTATGGAGACATACAGTCTCACTATGATATGTAGTGCAGACTGGCCTTGAACTTACTATGTAGTCCAGGCTGGTTTTGAAATGGTGATCCTTCTACTTCTGCCTCCCATGTGCTTGGATTACAAACATGCACAATCAGGTATGAATGTTTACATATTTTAA